>PVJN01002895.1:0-109953 GCA_004026805.1 Lasiurus borealis | reverse complement strand
TATTTTCAAGTTTTAAGTGTGTAAGTAACATTTTAAAATTGTATGTAAGTTTTTTAATTAAAGGAGTAAGTTAAACTAAAAAAGTATGTTTTAATTTGGAAAAAAAAAATGTCAGTAGAAACAACCTTACTGAGATAATGCCAATTTGAAGCCACGAAAGCCAATTTTATTGTCAGGGAAATAAATTGCCAAAATAAGAATTTATTGAGGAAACAGTGGCATCACCTTTAAAAAATAAATCACATATTCATTTCATGTAATCACTTGTTAAAACTCTACTCTGTCTGTCCTAATTTGTTTTTGATAAGCCACTAATATTGGCCATGTCGTTCCTCTTCAAAGCTCCTTATATTGTTTTTTCTCTGTTCTATAGCATTGCCATTAATAAGGGATTTCAATTGTGTAATAGAAAGAATGATTAAAAATTCCGTTGATTCATTGTTAACCAGAAAGCATTGTAGGGTCATTTGAAAGGGATGTAGTATGGTAACAGATTGGGTGGGAAAAGCAAGAAAGGGAGAAAATAAATGTAAATATTAGTGAAATCATTTTCCCTGTAGAAGTATTGATTTCATTCATCTTACTTGATAGATAGGATGGCTAAGCAAAAAAAGCCAAATCCAAAGGCATCAATTAAACAGGAAATAGGAGTATAGTAGAGGATGGATGAAATGATGAATGTTACTCTGTTAAAAGAAGAAAAATTGCAATCTTTCTTTATGATAGATTTATCATTTTTCTTCTGGTTCTCAAGCCATTTTAATAAACATTTAATAAATGTCCATTTAGCTTTAAGAGAAAAATCATGTTTAAAATCTTGGTTCACTGGTCATCTTTAAGATATTTCATCTTGCCGAAACTGGTTTGGCTCAATGAAGAGAGCGTTGGCCGGAGGACTGAAAGATCCCAGGTTCGATTCCTGTCAAGGGCATGTACATTGGTTGCAGGCACATCCCCAGTAGGGGGCGTGCAGGAGGTGGCTGATTGATGTCTCTCTCTCATCGATGTTTCCAACTTTCTATCCCTCTCCCTTCCTCTCTGTGAAAAATCAATAAAAAATATATTTAAAAAAAGATATTTCATCTTAATAAATAAAACTTGATCAGATAATCAGATTCCCTGTACAATTTTTAATGCCTTAGCTTTAACTTTCTAATAGTCGTAGAGAAACACTAAGAAATTTCATCATGAGCAATAGCAAATTCATGACAAAATAGTGCATCGTATATATTTCCCCAGTAACACTGAAAAGAGTTTATATAAAAATTTCACTACGGATATTGGTCTCAGTAGCTAGTACATTATTCCAACTGTATATATGCAGACTTAAGATAAAGCTGTTCTCAGAGGGATTCCATGATGTTAAAATGTGATGGTTTATGAAAATTGTAAAAACTGTGGAATGAAGGTTGAAAACGTGAATATTTACAACTGTTAGTGTGCATGCCAGCTGTCATATATATATCTATGAAAGTTTTGGAAAGAATTGGAAGGAATAAAAGAACAAACACTGTTTCTCTCATTTCATATATAAGCCTAGTCTTTCCATTTGTCTCCATTGAGTAGATTGTCTATTTCAAATAGTTGTGTTAAAAGGCATTTTTCTAGCAAAAGTTGTGTTATATTCTGAATGAAAATAAAAGGAAAGAAAAAAGATTTATTGAAATTTCATTGGTCATTTTGGGAAGATAGAATTTACTTGAAAAAACATATAAAAGTATAATATGTGTACAAACTATAGTCTTCAATGATATCTTAACATCTGTTGCACTGATTTTAATAGTATACATTTTAATAGTTTAGCGCATAAGCAGTATTTGTGTGGCTTTGTTGAGAAAAAAATAGTACTTGATCTAACCACATATCTGATAGGTAGGAAATATGAGGGAGTGAGAAATAAACAATTCATATGCAAAAACATCTTTACTAGTGGGAAAAGAAATGCAATTTGGACGACATTCCAGACTTACTATTACCAACAACTACTTTGTACTTAGTTCCTGTTCTGTGGCAGGAAATTCATAATATTAGCTTATCTGTATAATCATTGCAATGTTCCAGTGAGGTATTCCCATTATTATTTCATTTACAAATTCTGATACAGAAGCTCAGAGAGGTTATGTGATTTTCCCATTGTTACATAGCTAGTAAATGGCAGAGTTGGGATTCAGACACATATGTTATATACCTAACATAGCTTGAAAGAAAGTAGCTAAGTTTTGAACAATGAAATATCTGTCTTGGGCAGTGGCTATAATGCAAGGTTATTTTACTGACAGGGAGAGAGCATGATGACTGCACTATTGTGAATTTTCCCACTGTTAAAGGGAAATTGAGCAAAGGTGTCATAACCTTCTTATATAGAAATGTTTACCTGAAAATAAAGCAAAACCAGCAAAAAATCCTGGGCTGTCGTTGCCATATGAGCAAACACCGATAAAAAAGAAAAGAAATAAATTCTGGAATTGCTGATAATCATAAAATATTTTCTAAAGGGTCAAAGGTAGTTTAAAAAATGCCTTTTCCAAGAAACATTATCTCCAGTGGTTTTTAGCAGCTGGAGATATTGTGTCATTTAGACATGCCCATTTGTCAATATACTCAGAGAAAAAGAATTACTCTTTATTGCTGTACATGATAACTAATTACAAAAAAGTTAAGTCAAAGATGTATCCCATCTCTTTTAATGAAAACATAATATTATTTTCTATGTATTTCTCATTCAAAATTGCCAAGACCAGCTCTGGATATGCATCTGCAGTGTTCCACACAGAATAATTTGCACCAGATAATATAGATGTTTGACTACTTTGTTTAGTCAAATTAGATCTAGTAATCAGTACTGTTGCACAACACTTTCATATGGAAAAACAATCCATGGTGAGTGAGGACCAAAAACATGAGGCTTTTGCTCACTCTTGGATCTCTTGCTAATATTTTGGGTAGAAGAGAGATTTTACTAATTTGGGAAATTTCTTACACATTTAATCTAATGTGATAATCACTTAAAATTGGAGTCAGCCTGGCCGATATGGTTTAGTGGTTGAGCATTGACCTATGAACCAGGAGGTTATGGGTTCAATTCCTGATAGGGGCACATGCCCAGATTGTGGGCTGATCCCCAGTAGAGGCACGCAGGAGACAGCTGATCAATGATTCTCTTTCATCATTGATGTTTCTATCTTTCTCTCTCTCCCTGAAATTAATAAAATATATTATTTAAAATTGGAGGGAGGAAACCTTAGAAAAGCAAACTTGACCCCCTGTAGTTATTATCTGGAAGAAGGATTTCTCCTCTACCCTTTTAGGCTCTCTGGCTGCATTGAGAATTAAATGGACATGAGAGATTACAGGAGAAAATTTTAATTTTCTATATATGGGGCTTCATAAAAATATGAAGTCTATAGATGGTCAGACAATTGAGGCCTATTTGCAATTTTGAACCCAGGAAAAGGGGTACAAGTCTGGGACTTCAAAAGGAAGGCATTTAATTTTTTTAAAATATATTTTATTGATTTTTCACAGAGAGAAGGGAAAGGAATAGAAAGCCAGAAACATCGATGAAAGACATAGATCAGCTGCCTCCTGCACACCCCCTACTGGGGATGTGCCCAGAACCAATGTACATGTCCTTGACCAGAATAGAACCTGGGACCTTTCAGTCCCCAGGTCGATGGTCTATCCACTGAGCCAAACCAGTTTCGGCTAAAAGGAAGGCATTTTATATGGAGATGATAAATGCTTGTTGGGCCATGTAGAGACAATGGGATATAGAGAGAACTTTGGTCTCCAAGTCCTGCCACGTTCCCCCTCCACAGGTAGCCATATTCTCTGTGGTTATCTCTGGTGATAGCTCTTCTTCCTGGGACAAACCCTCTAGCTAAATTCCTTTAGGCAGTTAAAAGAGAGGTAAAATGCTCTTCTGGAGCCTTTTGTTTCTTAAAAAACAAGAGCCTAAAATGATCTCCTGGCAAGGAGACATATTTTGAGGTGTCAAAACCCTGATTCCCTATACCACTGATTCTTAGATGAATTATGTTTATGATAACTCAGAATTTCTAGTTTTCACCCAAGTAAGTCCATGATGTAACATAATCAAACTTTAACCATATGTTATGCCCAAATATATTTGTAAACTTTGTAATGTGTTCATTACAAACAATTTGGAGCTGGAAAGAACCTTTATGATGACATAATGACAGAGGAGAAAAATTAGGTCTAGAGAAGGAAGTGATTTATTCATGATGACAGTTAATTTGTGACAGAACTAGGATTAAAATCAGAAATTCCTCTCTATTTCATGTATCTATGTTGCACCTCTTGAATTTTATCTGCAGATATGGGAAGCAGATAATTATCTCTCTTTTTTTGGTACTACTTTAAGTAATGCACTCATGACAAACATTTCCTGAAAAATATAACTTGAGAGATCACTTCCTCATAGTTATATTTTCCTGAAAAATATAACTTGAGAGATCACTTCCTTATAGTTAGGTATGAATAAGCTCATTGCTCATTCCAAGGAAAGAATGTGTGAGGACAATTAATGCTTTATTAATATACATTCTACTGTAATGCCCTTTCTGCAGTCTATATGTGTATTTCATTCAGTTTTGTTTCTTAAACTTAAAATTTAGTGCTTAATCCATAATTTAGAAAGATTAATTGAAAGGGAAATATTTAAAGTTTTTTTCCATCTATGGAACAAAGAAAATGATTTTCTTTTAGAAGGGATTGAGGACTATCACAGAATTCTTTGTTTTTTTGATATTGAATAATATTAAATGACAATATTTGTTTGGCTTAACCTTGTGTCATTTTGTGATATCTCACATTTTTATTATAGATTGTGATAATATGCCTCATGATGCCATTACCAGTTGAATGTTTTTTACATAAATAAAGAGAAGTCATAACTTTATGAATGATGATTGAAATAGATGATGTATAGCTTAGAATTTGGCTTTGGGGTTTGATAGCATTCTGAATATACACTGCTAAGGTTTTTTTTCTCTTGTTGAAAGCTGTCTTTCTTAGCTCTTTCAACACCCCTCCTTAAAATTCTCTCTCTTCCCCCCATCTTCCACTCTCCTTTTTCAAGTCTTTGAATATGCTAGTTTTTATGTGTTTCCCTCTGTCAGTACTACTTGAATCCCCTTAATTCCTTCCCTTGACATTTCCTTATTGAAGATCCTAGATGCTGTGGGATTAAGGGCTCAGAATTCATATGATGGCAAAAATAGATAGGCTTATCATAGATTGGCACTGAAGCCAGCAACACATTATCCATGCCTCTGAACTGGAAATGGCTTCAGAGTTTGAAATAGGGTTTCTTAATGTTTTTAAAACTAAATGCAGTGTGGCTTTATTGATATGGCTTACATTTCTTTGATTTGGGATGCTGATAGAGGCACTCAAGGGTTTTCTGAATTTAAATGGGGGAGGGGGGAGGAAATAGGGAGATGCTGGGCATGTAGGCCCACGGGGGCATAGGCTACCATGGAGACAGAACTGAAACTTACAACACTCTCCTTGGCCCCGGAGGATGACTGGTTAGCCAGAGATGGGTAAGTTTCCTCAGGGAAGGAACAACCTAAGACAGGAATAGTCACAGAGGGGCCATCAGGAGAGAACTTGGGGGTCAACAGAAGTAGGGCACAGACCCTCAGCGCCCTCCAATCTTGCAGGGGTCTGAACCTTCAGCCCTTCTGAGGGAGGTCTCCTGCCCCCATAGATACCTTGCTTCCCACGCTCAGCACAGATCGGGACCCAGGTAACAGATAGAGACATGGCCCAGCTCGAATCAGGACCCAGATAACAAGGGACAGAATCATGCTGACAGCAGCTGCCCTATATCTAAATCCAGCCTAGCAATAGGAATACTCAGTGCCTACTCAATGCAAATAAAGCTTTCCACTAATATATACAGAGTTATCTATGACTGTTGGTAGAGTATTAAATTTGACATAAAAGAGTTATCAAGCTTTTAGATTAATTTAAATTGGCAAACTGAAATAAGCAAACACCCAAGAAAATTTAAGTGTACCGGATATGTAAGGGTCGAAAGGCTTGCCGCTCAATGGAAGGCTCCAAGAGATGTTCTCATGCAAACAGCAAAGGGTTTATTCACCAAGCATGCTGGGGCTCACAACGTACTCTGAAATCAGAGCAGAGGCTGAGAGCCCCGAACCAAGTTACAGGGTATTTTTATAGTATTACGATAACAGGATGCCGCTGGTGGTTATTGGTTATCTCTGGGTTAATCTCTTGAGACATCTGGGCCTTGTCTCCTTCCGAAATTTGGCTACAGGCTGTCTTCACCACACACACTAACAACCTGCACCTGGCTTACACTAACAACCTGCACCTGGGTTACAGCACTCTGGAAATTTCCACTCTATTCTTAACTTTGAACTCTTCAGATAAAGAGCTGTTTCTAAAGTATTAATTAAAATTTTTATTGATAACTCATCTCATGGTAAAATTGCTTAATATGTAATGAACATAAAACAGGCATATTTGTGTGCAAAAAATTAAAATTTAAAGTTATCAAGATTGCATTAAAAATTTTACCAAATTCTCCATTAATCAAAAAGGGGGGGGGGAGAGAGTAGGATAATATCATGTAAGAAAAAATATCTGGTAAGTAAATTATATCTAGAAAATTTTCACTTTAGAAAATTAATTTCCATTTGTAATACTAACAGCAAGACACCATGAAAAACACACATGGTGTCAAAATAAGCCAAAGGAAAAGCGGGTAGGCAAAAATAAAAAGGACCCCAAGTCAATTTTATAGAAAAGATTCCTTTATTAACTCTTGGTCGAGAATATGTTTATATACTTTCAGAAAACAACTCCAAGACCAAGTGGACTCCTGCAACAGAGAGGAACTGACAGGTCTGCACCAACCACAAAGGCAAGAGGAGAAACAGTCCAGAGATGGAAGACGCTGACGACGCCTTGCCATGCGAGCAGTTAGCAGCAGTGCATCACTACAGGATGCCCAGGACCAAACCAGAGAGGGTCGGACTGGCATTGACACCATTTGTCCACTATCCAGATACCATTGATGACATGTACACATAAGGAACTGTTTGACATTGAAACTGGGACTCAAAGCTATCGGACATTGAAATTGGGACTCAATCATTTTTCTTTTGCTCTTGTGGGTTTATTTCTAGCCTACAGGGGCAAGATGTATTTAAAGACAAGAATCAGGGGGTAGGGGGGAAGCAGATGCAGAGGCAAAGAAGCAATGAACAGACTGTCATGCTACAGTGGGAAGGCAGGGGAGGTTGGGGAGGAGGGGCCTTTAGGAGATCAACCAAAGGACTTGTGTGCATGTGTGTGTAGGCATAGCCAGTGGATACAGGGCAATGGGGGGGTAAGGGGGGAGGCAGATGAGGGCATGTACTGGGGGGTGGGGAGGGCAATAGGGAAAAAAAGAGAAAGAAATAGGGAGATAGGAATGATTGAGATCTTTAAAGAAGAGTTGGCAGATACATAAAAAAAGAACCTTCCTATCAGCAGAAAAGAGAGGCCCTGAACCAGTTGATCATTCAGTACATAAAGGTGAGAGGAATCCCCAGTAAGACATGTATCTTTGATGGTGCAGAAAAAATAGGCTTAATAATATTACTACTCACTTCAGATATCTTTACCTTGTATAGAAAGGAGTTTAAAATTAAAGGTCAATTGACTTGATTATTAACAATAGGAATGAGTTTAAATAATATTTCAGTAAACATCTTAATCTGATTCCTCAGTAACCAGAAAAAAAACTTGAGCCATTTACCAACCCACCACTGGATAGTCTTGGATATGACTCTTCTCTTTTGTTAATCTTCCCCTAAGGAAATTTTTCTATTGATTTTCAGAGAGACTGGAAGAGAGATGGGGAGGGAAGGAGTGAGGGAAGGAGGGAGGGAGGGAGGGAGGGAGAGAGAGAGAGAGAGAGAGAGAGAGAGAGAGAGAGAGAGAGAGACATCAATGTGAGAGAAACGCATTGATTGATTGCCTCCCGCATGCATCTGGACCGGAGCTGGGACTGGACCTGTAACCCAGGTACATGCCCTTGACCAGGAATCCAACCCATGGCCCTTTGATCCCAGGGCCATTGCTCTAACTGCTGAGTGACACTGGCCAGGAATGACTTACCTTTTAAAGAAAATATTCAAGTACAGATGACACTTATTAACACAGGAACATGTCCAAGAATGGTTTGTGGGTAGCCTGACAACTCATTTGTTTCCTTGCTCCTTATAAATAAATCCATGTTATCAGAAGCCTTTTCTTTTAGACTCTTGTGTTCTTCAGAAGACTGTACCTTCATTTATTAATACAAATCACAGACAACCTTTGGGGTAAAGATTGGCATTTAAAAATACTGATAAACACTCTAGACTGTATTTTTTTTTTTAAGGAATGAAATGGATTTGTGGAAAATAATAAAGCAATACTTAATTTATCGCACATTAAGACAGATGCTAACCAAACAGGGAATAACAGAGACTAAGATATCCTTGTTCATTTTTTATATATAGTATTGATTTACTGTTTATTGGCCTTGCTTTGTGTGTTATTTTTTAGGCAATTAAATTACTAATCTTATTGTGCTTTATATAGTAGAACTGATCTATTCATAAACACATTATGATTAATTGAAACTATTTATACCTAATTTGTTTTCAAATCACCATGAATTGTGCATATCTTCCCATCATATTTTAATTGACTGGAAATGTAACTCATAAATGGCATTCACATCCTAAATTGCCATAATCAACTCTGCTCTGGAACTGTTGGTAATAGTTTGTCATTTCTCTTTGAATACTGCCTACTTTTATTGCAGAAATGAAACTGAATGAAACCATGTAAGTAAATAAATGAACTGAATGAAATATACTTCTTTAATATTATCCTATATAATAAAATCCTAATAGATAAATCGACTGAATGGCAGAATGACCAGTCGCTCTGATGTGCACTGATCACCAGGGGGCAGATGCTTAATGCAGGAGCTGGCCCCTGGTAGTCAATGCACTCTCTCTCATAGGGGGAGCACCACTCAACCAGAAGCTGGGCTCATGGCTGTTGTGGTGGGAGCTTCTATTGCTTCCACCCAGTGCTAAGGAGTGGCAAGCCAAGTGGTAAGAAGTGAGGAGGCAGGCAGTTAGGAGCAAGGGGCTTAAATCAGCAGTCAGACATCCCCTAAGGGGTCCCAAATTGCCAGAGGGTGCAGGCCGGGCTGAGTGACCCCTCTGCATGAATTTCATGCATCAGGCCTCTAGTATATTCTATAAGTACCTAAAATAGCTTGTCAATATAAACTTGTTTTTGTGTATCCTTTAAAACAAAGGTTTTTTTGTGTTTTTTTTTTTTGAGGGGGAGGTTACCTCTTCTTGTCTCTATGTGTTATCTTAAGGCAAAGACATTGCATGTATCACACTTTTATTCCTACATGCCTACCTCTCCAAGTATGCTGTAGCATCTAGTTTATTCTCACATTCTGTTCTTAATATTTATATAAAAGTACTCCAAAACATAATGGTTGATAGTGGTTTACACAATAATATTATTAATAGTAGCAGCAGCAGTGGTAGAAGTAGATGCTGTGTGCAGTAATAGTTTATTTTATGAATTTGTGGATCAGAAATATGGCAAGAGCTTGGCTGGGTTGTTCAGCTCTGACATGGCAGTATTCTGGGCAGCTTATGCTGGAAAACCTACTTACAAAATGCTTCTTCACACAGATATCTGTTTTATGCTCTTTGGTTTTTCTTCTTCAAACAATATCCTATTTTGAAGGACTTCTCCATATGTCTTGGGTTTCTCACAGTATGATAGTTTCAGACTAAACAGACTTCTTATATGGCTGCTTGTTTTCACAGAGCAAGTGTTTCTAGAGACCTAGACTTCCTATGATCTAACTTAGAACTACTAGAACTTCACTTCTCCCACATTCAATTAGTAAAGCAAGTTTTCTTTTTAAATGTTTTTATTTCAGAGAGAGGAAGGGAAAGGAGGGAGATAGAAACATCAGTGATAAGAACCATGGATCTGCTGCCTCCTGTATCCTCCCTACTGGAGATTCAGCCCACAACCTGGGCATGTGCCCTGACCAGGAATCCAATGGTGACCTCTTGGTCCATGGGTCAATGCTCAACAATTTAGCCATATAGGCCAAGCAGTAAGGCAAGTTTTTTAAGCCGAGCACTATTCAAGAGAAGGGAAGAAAGAGGCTCCGCCTCTCAATGAGGGGATGGCATATCCATTATAGCAAGCATGTCAAACTCAAAGGCTAACAGGGGCCAAATAAACAAGGTTTCAGTTTATGTAGTTCACAAAAAAAAAAAAGCTTCAATTTTCATAGAAATGTAGGTTTATTTTGATAGAAACATACTGAATACTAAGGTTGAAATAAATGGGTCTTATTAAGATAAAATAATAGAACATTTTAATAAAAATTAATATTTTTCTTGAAATACCAGACACTGAATAACTGCACAAATTAATAACTGTAATGCAAATAAACCTAATTTTCTTGTTCTCCAAAAGCAAAATATTTCCTGTTAGGCACACCAACCAAGTGAGTCCAAGAATAATGACATGGCAATCAGCTGCTAAAATATTCACTGCTAGTATTAGTGGAGAGAAATGAAGCACCTGCATGAAAGGCATGTAAGGAAAATTAATGCAACACAATTATAGTAATCAGACATTAGCACACTTTGTAGTGCATTATTAATAATTATGTGTAACAAGATATTATAAAAATTCAGTTACAACATTTTTATTAAAACATTTCTTGCATACCGTTATATTGGCTGAGCCACAAAAATATTTGTTGTGGATCACATGTGGCCCACGTGCTGCAAGTTTGACATGCTTGCATTAGAGGGAGGGAAGGAATTAATAATGGCCATCTTGGAGACAAGCTACCACACATCTCCAAATGTCTGAAGACAACATGTGTCATATTTATCTTTGTTTTTTAACTACCTTGTATAATACTTGGCATATGATTGAGTTCAATAAATAAAAAAAAATGCCTATGGGCGCCAGCAGATTCAAAACCCCTCCCAAATAGTTACTGAATTTATAGTTGCTTGCTATATGCCTCTATTTAGCATCTCTTGCTGGTATTTCAAATTCTACAGCCCCAATGTGGAGTTCATAAAAGTAGCTTCTTTTCTAGGCCCAATCTTACCATTCTCCCAATCATGATGGCTCAAGAGCTTGGGATCCTGGAGTCCATCACCTTTTTAACCTTCCTCATTCATTAATGTCTGTTGACTCTACTCTTCTATCATCTGTCCTCTCCTTTCCAGTTGTAAGGCTACTGCAGTAGTTCCAGCCCCCCTAACTTCTTTTTTTTAAAACTATTATGATATTCTTCTAATTGTTTTCCTTGTCCCCAACCCTGACTAATGTAATTGTGTATGATGTGTGGTGCCTTACACATACTATGATTATTGCCAGTTAAATTTTTATTATATAAAGATCTGATCCTGTCACCCATCAACTCCATATATTGTGGGTAAAATATAGTTGGTTGCATATGCCCATGTTTGTGTGTGTGTGTGTGTGTGTGAAAATCTTATTTGCTGTTCAAATGTACATGAACACTGAAGCCCTCCCTGACTCTTGTTAGATGACAAGTGACCTACCGGGGCCAATAGCAAGCTGTAATGCTAGCTTGCTTCTCTTTATCTCTTTTTATCTCTGTTCCTCTCTTGATCTCTATCTTTGTCTGTGGCCGTGTGTGTGTGTGTGTGTGTGTGTGTGTGTGTGTGTGTGTGTGTGTGTGAGAGAGAGAGAGAGAGAGAGAGAGAGAGAGAGAGAGAGAGATGAATGGTGACCTATTATAACCTCTGCTTGGATAAATCATTTATAATGGGGTAGGCATTAGGGAAAACTAAACTGGGAGAGAGATGGTTGTGAAAACTTACATTCTCATCTTTCAGTGTCACAATTTCATATGCTTTGCCCTAGCTTCTCAGGTTCCTCATTACTAGTTCCATTAGATGGGCTTTTGAGTATTCATTAACTATATTAAACTGCATTTAAAATTGTGTGTGTGTGTGTGTGTGTGTGTGTGTTGTGTTGTGTTGTGAATGTATGACCATGACCAAAATGGCTAAAAGCCACTGTTCTGGGTTTCTCTTTCCTTATTAAAATTAACCTTAGTGATGTTTTAGTGCCAAAGGATTTGTGATGTCATTAGCTTGTTTATCTCTAATAAAAAATCCCATTTTATTGATATAAAATTGACATATAACATTAGTTTCAAGATTTGATATATGCATATATTGTGAAATGATTGCCACAATAAGTAGTTAGCATGTATCATCACACTGTTATAATTTTTTCTTGTGATGAGATCTTTTAAGATATATTTTTTTAGCAACTTTTGAATATATAAATATAGTATTAATTCATGCATGGGGAGGAAGGGGGCACCATCAGCCCACCCTGCTTCCTCTCTAATCTGTGAAACCTTGAGGGATGTTCGACTGCCTGTTTAGGCCCAATCCCAGTCGGACATCCCTCTCACAATCCAAGACTGCTGGCTCCCTACTGCTCGCCTGCCTGCCTTCCTGATTGCCCCTAACCACTTCTGCCTGCCAGCCTGATCATCCCGCAACCACTCCCCTGCCAGCCTAATTGATGCCTAACTGCTCCCCAGCCAGCCTGTTTGCCCCTAACTGCCCTCCCCTGTGGGCCTGGTCACCTGTAACAGCCCTCCCCTGCAGGCCTGGGTTCTCCCCAACTGTCCTCCCTTGCAGGCCTGGTCCCTCCCAACTGTGTGCCCCTACTGGCCATCTTGTGGTGGCCATCTTGTGTCCACATGGGGGCAGAATCTTTTGACATGGGGACCGTCATCTTGTGTGTTGAAGTGATGGTCAATCTGCATATTACTCTTTTATTAGATAGGATAGAGGCCTACTGCATGGTTGGGGGCCAGCTGGTTTGCCATGAAGGTTGTCCCAGAACAGGGTGGGGGTTCCCTTGGGGCATGGTGTTGCCTGGGCAAGGGGCCTGTGGTGGTTTGCAGGCCGGCCATGCCCCCAGGTGATCCAAGTGGAGGACCTGGTATCTGGGATTTATTTATCTTCTAAAATTGAAACTTTGTAGCCTGGAGGGGAGCCAAGCCTTCTGGTTGCTCTTTGGCGGCAGCCATTGAAACTTTGTTGCCTTAAGCAAAGGCCTGGGCCCGCCAGGGTGTACAGAAAGCTTGGCTACCTCCAGCACCTGGGCAGTCCAAGCCTCCCTCTGTGGCTATTGCCATCTTAGTTGAGTTAATTTGCATACTGTCTCCTGATTGGCTGGTGGGTGTGGCGTGTAGGTGTGGCAGAGGTACAGTCAATTTGCATATTACACTTCAGTTAGATAGGATAGTCACCATGCTGTAGATTATGTCTTCATGGCTTATTTGATAACTGGAAGTTTATACCTTTTTACCTTTTTCATATATTTTACTCACCCCCTCATCCCTTTGAATCTGTTACCCAGCAGTCTATGCTCTATATCTATGAGTTTGATGGTTTGTTTTTGTTTGTTTGTTTGTTTTTTATTTGGTTTGTTTGTTGTAGTTTCCACATAAAAGTGAGATCATATGGCATTAATCTTTATCTGATGGCCTCAAGGTTTATCAATGTTGTCACAAAAGGCAGGATTTCCTTTTGTATGGCTCAAGAATATTCTATTGTAAAGATGTATATACCACATTTTATTTATCCATTCATTCATTGAATGGACATGGGTTATTTCCATATCTTGGGTATTATAAATAATGGTACAGTGAATATATTTTTTATTTATTGTATTATTTTTAATATCTATAATAATAAAAGCATACTATGCTAATTAGACTGGACAGCCGAATGACCTTCCAGTCATCCTTCTGGATGACCTTCTGAATTAAGTAAGGGCTGTGAAGGCCAAGCCCCTTGTGAAAATGTCATGCATATAGTTGTATTTATATTATATCACTAAAGGCCTGGTGCATAAATTCATGCATGCGTGGGGTCCCTAAGCCTGGAGAGTAGTCAAGGCCTATTGGGGGTTTGGCCACCTGGGTGGAGGGACCTTGGAAGTTTGGCTTGCTGGTGGGGTGAGGGGAAGGAGCTGCAAGAGGTTGGCTGCAGCAGTGCACAGACGACTAGGGGCAGCTCCTGCATTGAGCATCTGCTCCCTGGTGGTCAGTGCACATCATAGCAACTGGCCAACCAATCATTCTGGTCATTCAGTTGTAACGGTCACTTAGGTTTATATATATATATAGATAGATAGATAGATTTCCTTTGTTATATGGGGAAAGGAATGCCTTAAAAGGATCCATCTCTTCCCCCTCCACCACCCTGAAGGAGAAAGTGAGAGGAAGAGAAGAATAGAAATATCAATTATGAGAGAGAATCATTTATCAGCTGCCTTCTGCACATCCCACACTATGTACTGAGCCTGCAACCCAGGCATGTGGCCTTATCAGGAATCGAACCATGACCTCCTGGTTCATGATCCTCACTCAACCACTGAGCAATGCTGACTAGGTAGGATTAATCTTTATTTTTGGTATTGTCTGCTAGAATGTTGTATATAGGTAAGTAGTTTTCTCATCTAAAAAAAATATACTGACTATAATACCAATCTTAGAATATTTTTATGGAGAGTAAATTAGGTAATATGTATAAATCACTTAGTAGAACTACAAAACAAGTACATTTCTAAGAAGTGTTAGTTCTCACCCAGGGTATTTGGAAAAGTATTTGGGGCCTGCTCTCCCAATCATTAGCCAAGGGAAAGTGATTTAATTATGCTGTGCCTCAGGTCTTCATCATCTGTTAAATATGAAGATAGAATAAGAAAACAGATATTAAGATCCAAGGAAACACTCAACAAATGTTAGCTATTGATATTAATATTAATGTTAAAGAAGTTAAGATTGCACTTTGCACATTTGTATGCCTTCTTTTTTTCTTTTTCCTTTTCTTTTTAGACATATAAACATTGTAATTTAACATAAAGATCAAAACCTCCCATATGTATTTTAGTATTTTATAAAGATTTTTTTTTCACATTGAGGAATAATTTTAGAAAATGAAGCATGGCACTTATACATGTTTTTACCTTTTGGCAGAAATTGCAAATAGAACGTTTTATTGGCCTTTCTCTTTGGCACTTACATCTGAATTGTTTAAGCTCTCATTTAATGTGGAATTCTATTCACTTTTGTCATTGTGTGAGAACAAACATTTAAGAAGAAATGAGTGAAGGAAATGGGAAAAGAAAGGGAAATGGGAAAGATAGTCAGCAATTCCAAGATTTGCTACAATCCTAAAAGTCCCCTAAAATTTTTGAATTCATTACTGTTGCTTTTAAAATTAATTAACTTTGGGAGAAAAGTGTTGGCAGAATAGACGGACATTTCCAGAGCCTTGTTATTGAGCAGACAGTGAGAACAGCTGAGGGTCACACTGGGAGTGTTTGTTGGCAAGTTAAGAAAGTTATCCTCCAGGAGAAGGTGGGCAACTTTTGGACAGGGCTCCCCTGACCAGGCAGCCCCACTGCCATGGGATTTTTGTCTCCTGGAGCCACAGCACAAACACAGAGACTGCATCATCTTGCAGGGGGAAGTGGATGTCTACAGCAGTCTGAAAAGCTACAGCTGCAGGAACCACCAAACAGCAGGGAGACCCAGAACACCACTCTCCAATCAGCACAAACACTCGGACTCAGAGGAGCTCCACATGCCACAAGGAAAGGTTAGATTTCTCTTGGGATAAGGTGAGGTCTCCTGTCCCGCAGAAAAAAGAAACTCGCACACTGTGGTAACTGGACTGGGAGAAAGCAGCTCCTAGAGAAATCCATGGATGTGGGGCAGCGTGTGATCCTTAAATGGGACCCTCAGAGCTATTAACAGAGGGGAGCTCTAGAAAGCAACTCATTTTGATCTGAGGCAGAAGGACAGCCTGGGAGTTATTAAAGTGTCCCTGCTGCTCAAACAGGAACAGGGAAGGGGGAGTGCACAGACAGTAATCTTTCCTCTTCAGACCCTGGCTTCTGATTGTTAAGCCCAATACATAGGATCATGCAATTGGAGACATCCTTAGAGACTGCAGGGAAAGTTGTTTTTCTGGAACCTGGGGATCAAAGCACAGAATAACCACCAGAGAATCTGTTGTGGGGCAAACCACCCCCACACTCCGGTATTGAGTACCACAGAGTAAGCAGGACCTATGCACAGTCTAGAGTGTTCCTGTGCTTAGTCTCAGAGGTCAACTCAGAAATACTGCCACCCACTGGATGACTCACAAATTGACGCTTGCATAATCACAAAATAAGAAAGAGATTAAGAGACACCTCAGCAGTGGAATGTAGGAAACTACAATACGCTCCTGATTGGGAAATAGGAGTGCCAAACTGAACAATAGTACAAGTGAATGACCTCCATTACTGCCCATTCTATTATTTTATTTTTAATTATTTTTTTATTTTTATTTTTGCATATTTTAATTAAAAAAAACTATTTTTTTATTTTCTCCTCAATTGATTTTACCTTTTTTAAATTAAATCTTTATTATTCAGATTATTACATTTGTCTCTCTTTTTTCCCCTCCATAGCACCCCTCCACCCAGCTCCCACCCCTTCCTCTACACTTACTCCCCACATTGACCTCATCCATAGGTGTATGATTTTTGTCCAGTCTCTCCTTGCACTCCTGTCACCACTTTTCCCCTGAGAAATGTCAGTCCACTCCCTTTCTGTGCTCCTGATTCTATTATATTTGCCAGTTTATTCTGTTAATCAAATTTATAATTCACTTAATTTTTAGATTCACTTGTTGATAGATATGTATTTGTTGTTCATAATTTTTTGTCTTTTACCTTTTTCTTCTTCCTCTTCTAAAAGAGTACCTTTCAGCATTTCATATAATACTGGTTTGGAGTTGATGAACTCCTTTAGCTTTTTCTTCTCTGTGAAGCTCTTTATCTGTCCTTCAATTCTGAATGATAGCTTTGCTGGATAGTGTATTCTTGGTTGTAGGTTCTTGCTATTCATCATGTTGAATATTTCTTGCCACTACCATCTGGCCTGCATTGTTTCTGTAGAGAAACCAGCTGACAGTAATATGGGTGGTCCCTTGTAGGAAATGAACTGTTTTTCTCTTGCTGCTTTTAATATTCTCTCTTTGTCTTTTGCTCTTGATATTTTAATTATGATGTGTCTTGGTGTAGTCTTCTTGGGATTCCTTTTATATGGGGTTCTGTGTGCTTCCTGGATTTGTAAGTCTAATTCTTTTACCAGATGTGGGAAGTTTTCAGTCATTATCTATTTAAATAGGTTTTCAGTATCTTGCTCTCTCTCTTCCTCAGGAACCCCCACAATTCTGATGTTGGTACGCTTGAGGCTGTCCCATAGGCTCATTACATTATCTTCACATTTTTGGATTCTTTTCTCTTCTTGCTTTTCCAGTTGAATGTTTTCCGATTCTTTATATTTCAAATTTTTGATTTGATTCTTGCCTTCCTTTAGTCTACTGTTAGGTCTCTGTATAATAATTTTTATTTCAGTCAGTGAATTTTTAATTTCTACTTGGTCCTTTTTCATCTCTAGTTGGAACTTTTCCTTCTCTAATTGGTTCTTTTTCATCTCCTCTTGGGTCTTGCTAACTTTATCCAACTTTTCTAGGATATTCTTGAAAAAGTTTAGAAGCGTGGTTTTGAACTCTATATCCAGTCGTTTGTTTTCCTCCATTTCTTTTGTCTCTGATCCCTTCCCTATTTGTTTTATTTTGCTCTTTGTTTGCTTTGTTTTTTCTGTTTGTTTTTTTTTTTTTACCTCAGTTTTTCCTTGCCTTCCTTGATATTAGTTGTTATTTGTAGTTTGTATTAATCTCCAGGTACTTGTTGCCAATATTTGTCAGGATTAGTTGCTGTTCTATTGGAGTTTTCTCCTCACATATATACTTTGTTTCCTTTTCCTCTCTTATTCTTTTTCTTTTCTCTGACATTTTATTCTTTCTCTTTTCTTTTTCTTCCTCTTTTTATTCAACTATTTAAAAATTTTATTTATTTCTTTTTCTTTTTTTTTTCCTCCCTTCTCCCAAATGGATTTTGGTACTTGTTTCTTTTCTTTATTCCTCATTCCTCTCTTTCTCTACTCACCCCTAATTGGTCTTTCATTGGTGGTCACCTTATTTGTGGTTATTAAAATCGTGAATATATTTCTGTTCAGTGCCTTGTTTGTTGTACCTGGTCGTGTTGTGGTTTGTGACTTTAAATCAACTTAGGAGAGAGAACTACATAACCAGTCACCTGGAGAAGAAAGACCATAGGCAGATGAAGAAAAAGCCCACATATGAAAGAAAAGGACGTATCACTGTGAAAGGAAGTAGAAGAAATAGAAGCAGAAAAAACCTGCCACAGAGAGTTCAGAGAAATGGTCATAAGGTAGCTGAAAAAAATGGAAGATAAAATCAACAATGTGGGGGAGAGAAAATGGCGGCGAAGTAGACAGATGCGAATGGAGCTTTGTCGCTGGGCAGAGGGAGAGAGAGCAGCTGAGAGTCGCACTGGGAGTGTTTGTTGGCAAGTTAAGAGTCAGTTATCTACCAGGAGAAGCTGGGGGACTGATAGACGGGGCTCTCCTGGCCAGGCAGCCCCACTGCCATGGGGTTTTTGTCCGCTGGAGCCACCAGCTTGAACGCGGAGACGGTGCCATCTTGCAGAGGGAAGTGAATGTCTGTGGTTGTCTGAAACCGGCAGCTGGGGCACCCATCGAGCAGCCGGGGACCCGGGGACCCAGAACTCTGCTCTCCAATCGGCACAGACACGCAGCAGAATCAGAGATCCACAGATCACACAGAAAGGTCAGATTTCACCTGGGATAAGAAGGAGGTGGATGTGTGCAGAGGTCTGAAAGCTGCGGCTGGCGGAGGCACCCACCGAGCAGCTGGGGACCCAGAGCACGGCTTTCCAGGTGGTGAGGATGCGCGGGCTGTGGAATCAGAGATACACACTGAGCACAGAAAGGTCGGATTTCTCCAGGGACAGGGTGAGGTCTCCTACCCCCATAGGGCAGAGATGCACACGCTGTGGGAGCCGGGCTGTGGGAAAGCTGCCTCTGGAGAGGTCCCCCGAGGTGGGCAGGGCATGATCCCTGAGTGTGGAGGAAAACACTCTGAGTTGTTGACAGAGGGGAGCTCTGGAAAACGATTCATTTTTTTTTTTCTTGGGCAGAGGGACAGCCTGGGAGTTATTACAGTGTCCCGGCTGCAAAATCCCCACAAACTGGCTTTGAGAACCACAGAGTAGCAGGATCTGAGCACAGCCTAGAGAGGTCCTGTGCTTTGTCTCAGAGATTAATTTCAAAACACTGTCACCCAGTGGATGACACACAAATTGACTCTAAGATAACCACAAAAGAATAAAAAGATTAAAACACCAAGAGGTGAACACAGGGAACTGCAATACCTTCCCTACTGGGAAACAGGAGTGCCAAGCAGAATAATAGTGGAAGTAAATGACCATTCAATTTTTTTTCTTTTTTTAATTTTTTTTTAATTTTTCATTTTTACGTATTTTAATTAAAAGACCATTTTTTTCTTTCCACCTCAATTGATTTTACCTTTTTAATTATTACATTTTTGTTTTAAACTAGTATTATTAATTAGTACTAGTACTTTATTTTTTTGGGGAAAAAGTGTCATTTTGTTTTCTCTTTATTTTATTTTGGGATTAGAGTTCTACATTCTATTTTCATCTTTCCTTTAGCATAATTTTACTCCAACTCAACTCTACCTTTATGCCAACACTTTCCTCCTAACTTTCCACATATTGTTTTCTGGTTTCTCTTTCCCTTTTCCAACTTTAGATTCCCCCTATTCTTTCTCTTTACCTGGTTAAAATTTCACCACATTTATATATCTAATTTCAAATCCCCTACTACAAGTCCATACAAAACCTCTCTCTTCTTTTCTTCACTAGCCAAAAAGTTTTTTTTCTTTATGTCCTTTTGTTGCTATTTGCCTGAAAAGTGAATATATCAATTTTTTGAATTTTTTTGAGAGATTGTTTTAGTTTATTCTACTTGTTTTATTTTGATTTTTGCTTGCTTTGTTTTTTTTATCTCTCTTTTCCCTCACCTGCCTCGATACCAGATGCTATTTGCAGTGTGTATTAATCTCTAGGTACTGGTTGCTGGCCTTTATTAGGATTAGTGACTGTTCTATTGGAGTTTTCTCCTGACATCTATAGTTCATTCCCCTTTTATCTCTTATACACTTTCCTTTGTCTCTGACTTTTTTCTCTTCCTCTTTTCTTCTCCTTCTTCTCCTCTTTATTTTCTTATTTTGTTTTATTTTTTGTTTATTTATTTATTTATTTATTTATTTATTTATTTATTTATTTATTTTCTAGCTCTCCCAATTTTATTTTGGCATTTCTTTCTCATTTTCCTCTTCTTCTTTCTCTATTTACCCTTAATTTGTCTTTCATTGGTGGTCACCTTATTTGTGATTAACATCTTGAATACATTTCTACTCTGTGCCTTGTGTGCTGTACCTGGTCGTGTGGTAGTTTGTGCCTTTCAATCAAAGTAGGAGAGAGAACTACATAATCAGACACCCAGAGAAGAAAGACCATGTGCAGAAAAAGAAACAGCCCACATAAGACAGAAAGGCAGGTTTCACCAGAAGACGAAGTAAACGGAATAGAAGCAGACATAAGCCTGCCAGAGAAAGAGTTCAGAGAAATGATCATAAGGTGGTTTAAAAGATTGGAAGATAAATTCGACAATATGGATAAGAGCCAAGAGAAAGTGAAGAAGAGTCAAGAGGAAGTGAATAAGACCCAAGAGCATATAAAGATGCAGCAAGAAGAAATGCAGAAGAACCTAGAGGAGGTGCAGTATAATAAAAAAGAAATGAAAAATGACATCACTGCTGTAAAGAACTCAATAGAAAGCATCAAAAGTACACTAGAAGAAGCAGAGGTCCGCATCATTGAGCTAGAAGACAAGGTAGGAAAACATACCCAAGTTGAGCAGCTTATAGAAAAAAAAGCAAGAGGAGACCCTAAGGGAACTTTGGGATAACATTAAACAAAAAAAATCCACATAATTGGGGTTCCAGAAAGAGTGGAAACTGAACAAGGATTAGAGAACGTGTTTGAAGAAATAATGACAGAAAACTTCCCCAATATAAAAAAAAAAAACACAAGTCCAAGAAGCTCACAGAGTCCAAAGCAAAATGAATGCCACAAAACCAACACCAAGGCGCATTATAATTAAATTGGCAAGCATCAATGACAAAGTAAGAATCTTAAAAGCAGCCAGAGAGAAACAGAAAGTTACCTACAAAGGAACCCCCATAAGACTAGCTACTGACTTCTCAACAGAAACTCATCAGGCCAGAAGGGAATGGAATGAAATATACAAAGTCATGCAAAGGAAGGGTCTGAATCCAAGAATACTGTACCCTGCAAGACACTCAATCAAAATTGAAGGTGAAATCAAAAGCTTCACAGACAAAAAGGACTAAGGGAATATATTAACACCAAACCTGCAATGCAAGAAATGTTAGAGGGTCTGCTGTAATAAAAGAAAAGAAATAGGAAGCAAAGAAGTAACTTGGGGGTAAGGACTAAAAATGGCAACAGATAAGTACCTATCAATAATAACTTTAAATGTAAACGGATTAAATGCTCCAATCAAAAGACATAGGGTAACTGATTGGATAAGAAAACATGATCCATATATCTGCTGTCTGCAAGAAACCCATCTCAGGAAAAGAGATGCACACAGATTGATGGTGAAGGGATGGAATATGGTATTTCACGTGAATGGAAATGAAAAAAAAGCTGGGGTTGCAATACTTATATCTGACAAATTAGATCTCAAAGTGAAGTAGATAATAAGAGATAAAGAAGGCCACTTCATAATACTAAAGTGAACAATCCAACAAGAATAAATAACTCTGGTAAACATATATGCACCCAATATAGGAGCACCAAAATACATTAAAAAAAAAAAAAAACTCTTGGAGGATATTAAGGGAGAGATTGACAGCAATACAATCATACTTGGAGATTTTAATACCACACTGTCACCACTGAACAAATCCTCTAAACAAAAAAAATCAGCAAACATCAATCCTAAATGACTCCCTAGCCCAGATGGAATTAATTGACATCTTCAGAACATTTCACCCCAAAGACTCAGAATATACATGCTTCTCCAGTGCACATGGGTCATTTTCAAAGATAGATCGTATGTTGGGTCATAGAAAAAATCTCTTCAAATTCAAGAAGATAAAAATCATATCAAGCATTTTCTCAGACCACAGTGGTATAAAACTGGAAATCAACTGTAATAAAAACAATACAAATAAATCAAAAACATGGATACTAAACAGCATGCTATTAAACAATGACTGGGTAACCAAAGAGATCAAGGAAGAAATAAAAAACATCATGACAACAATTGACAATGAAAACAGAACAATACAAAATTTATGGGAATCAGTGAAAGTAATCTTGAGAGGAAGTTTGTAGCTTTACAAGCCTATAGCAAAAATCAGGAAACAATGTTAATAAATTACGTAACCCTACAAATCAAAGAGCTAGAAAGAGCGCAACAAGCAAAGCCCAATGTAAGCAGAAGGAAGGAAATAGTAAAGATCATAGCAGAAGTAAACAACATGGAGACCAAAGAAACAATTCAAAAGATCAACAAAACCAAGAGCTGATTCTTTGAAAGGATAAAAAAGATTGAGGGACCTCTAGCCAGGCTCACCAAGAAGCAAAGGGAAAAGACCCAAATGAACAAAATCAGAAATGAAAGAGGAGAAATAACAACAGACCCCACCAAAATACAAAGGATTGTCAAAAAATATTAGGAACAACTCTATTCCAACAAATTGGATAACCTGCAGGAAATGGATATATTCCTAGGAAAATATAACCTTTCAAAACTCATTCAGGAAGAGTCTAAACATATCAATAGGCCAATAACTATGGAAGAAATTGAAACAGTTATCAAAAAGTTTTCAGCAAACAATAGTCTGGGACCAGATGGCTACACAAGTGAATTTTCCCAAACATTCAAGGAAGAAATAAACCTATCCTCCTCAGACTATTCAAAAATATTCAAGAAGAAGGAATACTTCCAAACAACTTCGATGAAACCAGCATCACCCTAATACCAAAACCAGATAAAGAAAACAAAATGTAAGAGTGTCTCTCATGAATATAGATGCCATTATCCTCAACAATATTCTAGCAAATCAGATCCAGCAGTACATCAGAAAAATCATACACCATAACCAAGTAGGATTTATCTTAGGAATGCAAGGATGGTACAATATCCTCAAATCAATAAACATGATACATCACATAAACAAATTGAGAGATAAACATCACATAGTCATATCAATTGATGCAGAAAAAGCGTTTGACAAAATACAACACCCTTTCTTGATAAAAACTCTCAGCAAGGTGGGAATAGAAGGATCATACCTCAACATTATAAAAGCTACATATGGTAAATCCTCAGCTAATGTCATACTCAATGGGCAAAACCTAAAACCATTTCCCCAGGAACAAGACAGGGATGCCCACTCTCACATCTCCTGTTCTACATAGTACTGGACATATTAGCCATTGCAATTAGACAAGAAGAAGAAATACAAGGCATGAAAATTAGAAAAGAAGAAGTAAACCTGTCCTTATTTGCAGATGACATGATACTGTACATAAATAACCCGAAGGACTCCATCCCAAAACTAATTGACTTAATAAATCAATTTGGCAATGTAGCAGGATACAAAGTTAATTCCAAGAAATCTGTGGCATTTCAGTACAGTAATAGTAAAATTACAGAAATAGAGACTCAAAAAGCAACCCCATTTACCATCGCACCAAAAAAATTAAGATACCTGGGAATAAACCTAACTAAAGAGGTAAAAGACCTATATCTAGAAAACTACAGGACACTGAAAAAAGAGATAGAGGAAGATGTTAACAGACGGAAGAACATACCATGCTCATGGATTGGGAGAATCAACATCATTAAAATGTCCATACTACCCAAAGCAATCTACAGATTCAATGCACTACCCATTAAAATACCAACTACATATTTCACAGTCCTAGAAATAATTCTTAATAGATTCATCTGGAACAAAAAAAGAACACAAAGAAATACAGCAATTCTGAGAAAGAAGAATAAAGTTGGTGGGATCTCAATACCAGATTTCAAGCTATACTATAAAGCAACTGTTCTCAAAACAGCCTGGTACTGGCACAAGAACAGACATATAGACCAATGGAATAGAATAGAGAACCCAGATATCCACCCAAACCACTATGCTCAACTAATGTTTGACAAAGGAGGCATGAACATTCAATGGAGCCAAGATAGCCTCTTCAATAAATGGTGTTGGGAAAATTGGACAGATACATGCAAAAAAAAAATGAAACTGCACCACCAATTTACACTAAATACAAAAACAATCTCAAAATGGACACAGGATTTAAACATTAGAAGGCAAACCATAAAAATATTAGAGGAATCCACAGGCAGCACAATCTCAGACATAGGCCAAAAGAACTTCTTCACTGATACTGCTCCAAGGGCAATGGAAGCTAAAGAAAAAATAAACAAATGGGACTACATCAAAATAAAAAGCTTTTGCATAGCAAAATAAACCATCAACAAAACAACAAGAAAGATCACTGTATGGGAGAACATATTTGCAAATGTTATCACTGATAAAGGTTTAATCTCCAACATCTACAGCCAATTTATACAACTTAATAAAAGGAAGATAAATGATTCAATAAAAAAATGGGCAAGGGATCTAAATAGAACCTTTTCGAAAGACTACAGAAGGAAGGCCAAGAGACACATGAAAACATGTTCAAAGTCACTAATCATCGGAGAGATGCAAATCAAAACGACAGTGTGATACCATCTCACACCTCTCTGAATGGCAATAATCAACAAATCAACAAACAACAAGTGTTGGCTAGGTTGCAGAGGAAAAAGGAACCCTTCTTCACTTTTGGTGGGAATGCAGACTGGTGCAGCCACTGTGGAGAACAATATGGAGTTTCCTCAAAAAACTAAACATGGAACTACCATTTGACCCAGCAAGTACACTCTTAGGAATATATCCTAAGAAATTAGAAACACCAATCAGAAAGGATTTTTGCACCCCTATGTTCATATCATCACAATTTACAATAGTTACAATTTGGATACAGCCTAGGTGCAGATGAGTGGATCAGAAAACTATGGCACACTTACACAATGGAATTCTATGCTGGCATAAAAAAGAAGGAATTCTTATAATTTGCAGCAACCTGGATGGAACTGGAGAGCCTTATGCTTAGTGAAATAAGCCAGTCAATGAATGAGAAACACCACATGATCTCTCTCATTTGTGGATAATAAAGAACATTATAAACTGATGAACAAAAGGATAGATATAGAGGCATCAAAGCATCAAACAGACTGTCAAATTACAGCAGGAAGTTTAAGGAGAGTTGGGGTAGATAAGAGATCAACCAAAGAACTTGTATGCATGCATATAGGGATAACCAATGAACATAAGACACTGGGGGTTTAGGGCATGCCTGGCAGTGGGGTGGGAGCAATGGGAAGATATGTATACATGTAACACAATAAAAAATGAAAAAGAAATTAATTACATTCTTTAACTAGGTGGCTTTTTGAATCTCAGAGAGAGCCATTTTGCTTTTCTCTGCTTTAAAAAGAAATAAACATTATACATATGTAAGTTGAAAAATATTATGCTTTGATATTTTGAAATATGTAGTGAAATTATTACCCCATAAAGCTAATTAATATATCCATCTCTTCACATAGTTATGGTTGTGTGTGTGTGGTAAGAACACCTGAAATCTATGCTTTTAACAAATTTCTTGGCTTTGTTTTGAGGCTTCCATGATGAAAAGGTTTCATTCTGGTCATTGTTACCATCCTTATTCTATCCCTTTCTACTTTTGTAGTGATTCACAGAACAATACTGGTGCAAACGAAGTGTGTCTCCCACTGATATATAACAAGGAGGTCCATTTCCATGGTAATCATACAGCCTCTTTATTTTTGTAACAAGGTACACAATAGCATTTCCTTCCAAAGTCATCCACGTTATATATTTCTTTCCAATTCCTCCTGCTCACCTACAAGGTCCACTATGGTTGGGCCATGCTCCTCACCTGACTCTGACTCCATTAGAGCCTCTCTGGCTATCTGCTGTCTCTCCAGGGCACTAAGCACTTTCTGTTCTTGAGGACCTTATCAATGCTGCTCCTCCTGCAGCACTGTCCTTCTTTTCCAGGCTAACCTCTTATCTTCCTCTTTGTTTCAACTTAAATATTGCTTTCTTAGAGAGAACTTCCTTGATTCCCTCAGAATAAACTTCCCAGTTTTTTGCTTACCCTAGTTTTTTGTGTTTTTTTTTTTAATGTTTGATTTTTTAAAAAATAATTGTTTTAATCTGGCTTGTTATTTGTCTTTCACACAACTATAAACATTTTATCAATGGACAAGATACTTGGCCTGTTAATGAAATTAATAGATGAAAGAAGTATGCAGGGCCAGCCTGACACTAACAAGTTTGTGACTTTCAAAGTACCCAGCCCAGATTGTTTCATTTTCCCTAATGAAATTGTAACTACTTTGCTGTTTGTGTAGGTCATTGCCTAATGGCTGTCCTCCCTTATTAGTCTCTAAATTTCAGGAAGGCAGAGATTCCTGTCTTGTTTGTGGTTTTCTTCCTGGCTCCTCCACAGAGCATAAGAGTGTGGACAGTTTCAATAAGTAGTTACTCAACAAATAAATGAGGTCTTGGAAGAATTGCAATCTACTGCTCTGTCCTTGGGTTTATACTCAGGGCTACTGCTGTTTTCAAAGGTACTGTTGTAATTTACATAAAGGGTATTGCCTTAATTAGAGATTTGCTTTCATTCTCTATGTACAGTGGGAAAAAGTCCTAATTTCACATTCCAATGATTCAGGCATATGTAAATATAAAGGATGAATACATATAATTTATAATAAAACCACTTTGAGGAAGGTGTTTAAACCATTTAAGATTTTTGTTTTCATTAACTAAGCTCAGTTCTCATCTAATATAATTTATTTCCTCAACATATTAATTAAATTTGCAACAATAGAAAGTGGGAGACACCTGATATTTTAAAACAAACAAACAAGACAAAAGCACTTATCTCATTACTGTGTGTTCCCCCCAAATGCTTATTAAGCCATTGAAAACTCCTGCCAGGCCTATGTAAGTAAGAAAATGTAACTGTTAAAGGAATACATTCGGGAGTCAGATCTGAATTCAAACTTCAAATCCCCTGTTATTCTTTTTGTGATTTGGGGAGAGTTCATTTCTCTAAACCTAAGTTTTTACTTTGGTAAAATGGGTTGACTAAAATTTGTCTTGTCTACTCATTGTGAAAAGCATGAGATTATAAGGAAGATTAAAGAGCCCAGTATTTTCTATAATATCTAATAGTTCTTATTACAAATGAGAGAAGTTAGAGGAAAAGGCAATAAAATAGAGGCATTTGACAACAACAACAAAAGATAAAATAAAAGGTGCATTTGGTTTGGAACAAGGCTGGCTTAAGAGATGAGTACATAATTACTGGAGTGGAATGAGGTACAACAAATTGTTATAATAAATTAAACTATAATGGTTTATGCTACATTAAGGTTATAGAAACCGTTGTTTTGGGCTGAATTGTGTTCACCTCCAAAATTTATATGTTGAGGTCTTAACCCCTAGTACCTCAGAATGTCACTGAATTTGGAAATAGGGCCTTTTATGAGGTAATTAATTTAAAATTATGTCATACGGATGAGCCCTACTGCAATGAGTGGAGGGAGTCTTTAAAAGAAGACAATGGGACGCAGAAAATATAGAGGGGGGATACATGGATAAAGTGCCCATCAGTAAGCTAAGGAGAAAGGCCTCAAAATGAAACCAGTGCTGCTGACAGCTTGACCTTAAACTTAACAGCCACCAGAAATGTAAGAAAATACATTTTTATTGTTTAAGCCACCCAGTCTGTGGTATTTTGGTATAGCAGCCTTAAATGAATATAGCCACAGAGGTTGCTTGATGTTTTCTTTTTTAAAGGAACCCATGAAAGACATGTGAAATACCCACTATAGTTCCTAGGAAATGCCCTGTAAATATGGTTAAATCTGCTGATAGAATGTTCTAAAGGAAAACTCAATAGGTTGAGCATCAGGGGACTTGACTCTTATTCTCTGCTGTGTTGCTAACTAGCCCTAGGACCTTCATTTCCCTGGGCCTTGGAACTTTCACCTGTAGAAAGAATAGTTTAGAATAAGTGAATTTTACTTTCCTAGAGTTGGAGAATTTAATTGATGGAAAAATCCTAATATCCAAAATGTGTTATCAGAGATGAAACTTGAAGTGTGTTTTACAGATTCCAGGAGCAATGTTCTTTCTTGTACATTTTCTGCAACCATTACATTTAGCTTTGAGACTTAGGTGTTAGAGAAGTTATTCCTGATTTTTTTTTCACATTAAAATTGTTCAATACAAGAAATTTGCCAATATGTTTGCTGTGGAAATCTTTTGATTTTAGTAAATATGGTGTTAAAATGTTTGTTGACAGTTCTGCTTTAAAATTGCTTTAAAGAAGGCCAATTTAAATGAAATCAACATGCAAAAGAACAAAACACAAGCTAGTCTGTTTTCTGATAAGAAATTTGTCTTGTGTAATTAAGTAGCCAAAAAAAAGTGGGGTAGGGTGGGGTGGAGTGGAGTTTGGGGTGGCTTGTTCAGAAGCAGCTGCTTATAGTTAGAATGTATGTTCTCTTGGTGAAAAGGCCTCAAGGTCCAGCCCACGTGGGGCTGAAAGATAAATTGGTGGCAACTGTGCATTTATCCAAGGAAAGGTAATATTTACTTTGATCTTCAATTTTATCATAGAAAATAGTTCAGGCTGCACAATAATGGCAAAGTTTTAATTTAATGCAATTTAGACAAATAGTTGTTAACCTCTATTTGTGAGACTAACAAAAGGTAAACGACAGGCACAACAGTTAAATTTACCAACTTGATCTTAAACTGATAATAATAGTATGTGCTTTGTCATTTTTACTCTGCATTGTGTGAAATTGATTACATCTGAATTGGGTTCCTTGGCAAAAACTATTAGACTTCTTCCTTTGATTGTATTGCTTTTAAAAAACTATAATAATAGTTGCTAATGTTTATATAGTGCTATCATCCAGACACTGCTTAAATGCTCAATCTGTATTAACTCATTAAATCTTCACAAGAAATTATTTACTCCTCACTGCAACCTTATGAAGTAAATGACATTATCATCTCTACTGTGCAGATGAGAACATTGAAACACTTGCAGATGTGTGACTAGCTAAAGATCACAGATCTTATAAGTAGCAGAATTGAAATTTCAATTCAGGCAGTCTTACCCCAGAATCCATGCCTCTGATCACTTTGAGAACTGTTTTCCCCAGAGGCAACACCCCTAAATTACTATTACCCCACATGATAGTAACTCAGTCTCTTATCGAACTCTGATTTACTTCTTCAAGTCTTCATAATCCTCATCTCAGATTTAACTTTGAAAAATAAGGTAAAATATAAAAAAGAACATTGTGCTTTTTTTGTTGTTGTTGTTAATCCTCACCTGAAGATATGTTCCCATTGATTTTTAGAGGGTGTGGAAGGAATGGGGAGAGACATGGAGAGAGAAACATCAATGTGAAAGAGACACAACCACGGTACACACCCTTGTTTGGAATTGAACCCAGAACCATTTAGTCTGTAGGCCAACACTTATCCACTGATCCAAACAGACTATGTCAGAACATTCTGCTTCTTACTAATAACTTAAAGTAGTCTCCAAGACTGATATTTGAGCATGCAAATATGAATTGCCACTACACCCAGTTAGCCTCAACTCCAACTGGTCTGCTGTAATGCAAATATTAGGATCCGAGCCCAGATTCCATGGAAAAGAAAGGAGATTTGAGATGATTTCCATTTTAACTGCCACATACACTTTACATCTGATTAGCAGAATGTGGCTATCTTATTACATTTGTTTTTCCTGTTAGAAATCATCTTAATACTAGACTAATTAAGGTCACCTCTTAGACCAGTGGTCAGAAAACTCATTGGTCAACAGAGCCGCAGTTTGCCAACCACATACTTAGACATTTAACTTATATAAATGTCTAATCACCTATACAATTGTAATGGGGGGAAAACCATATAAAAAAAGAAATAATACATATTTGAAAATTTGAAGGTAGTAAAGTCCCCTGTATAATAATTGAGATTGTTGGTTTCACTAGAGTAAGTCATTTTTCTCTATATTCTCCAAATGTGTCAAATGTTTCAATTTCTTTTTACAAAAATGATTTCTATAAGCCGGATGTTATGAACACTTTCATTAAGTATTGTATTGAGCATATTGATTATATGGTGTCCCAAAATATATATACATTGAATAATTATAAAGGCAGTGTTTATCAAATACATTTGATTTTCAAAAGTGAACTATCAGCTATTAAAGTGTATATACAATTTTTGGCACACCCTGTATATGCTTTATTAATTTTATTATGTACCTGTCTTTGATAAACCCATTTATTTCAAAAGGGAAAAGTGCAGTGAATCTACAAAATATCTGTATTTTAAGGAAGCTGGATGATGACATGTGTGTGTGTATAATGCATGTATATAAGTATTATTTAGGTACATTTTCTTTTTGATATTTGTAAAAATCACCAGATTTTAGAACAGAATATTATAGTCATTTAGATACTTTGTGCTCTTTTAGTCCCATCAAGGCAAACTGGATTTCTAGAGCAAATGAGTGAATAGCTCATTGTTTAGATTCACTCTCTAGCCTCTATGGGCTGTTCATTGGCACATTCTTCTAACTGATAAGTTTCTGTAGGTTCCTGATAGTTTAAAAGTATCCTGTCAGTTCAGTCTTTCAATCCCATCTTACTCCCATGTTCTTGTCACCCCACAGGCAGTTTGATGAAGATACCAAACCAAGGTCCCAGGCCCACACCAGACCTGAACACAAACTTAACCAAGGCAGAAAATACAGCAAAGGCTTTAGCTTGGGACTTCAAATCTTATTGCCTAAAATTGAGTATTTGCTATGATCTGGGACCTAATGTAGCCTCTAGTCAATATCTCCAATGTCTAGCTTCTCAGATGGCTCCATATATGTATATATAGTTGGGCTTCAATTTCAAACACACACACACACACACACACACACACACACACACACACACACACACACACTAGAGGCCTGGTGCATGAAATTTGTGCACAGGGGCATGTGCCCCTCAGGCCAGCCTGTACCCTCTTTAATCTGGGATTCTTCGAGGGATGTCCAACTGCCCGCTTAGGCCCAATCCAAGTAGGATCAAGCCTAAATGGGCAGTCAGACATCCCTCTTACAATCCAGGACTGCTGTCTCTCAACTGCTCACCTCCCTGCCTTCCTGATTGCCCTAACTGCCTCTGCCTGCCAGCCTGATCACCCCCTAACCACTCCCCTGCCTGCCTGATTGATGCCTAACTGCTCCTCTGCCAGCCTGTTTTCACCTAACTGCCCTCCCTGCAGGCCTTATCACCCCTAACTGCTCTACCCTGCAGGCCAGGCTCATCCCCAACTTCCCTCCCATGCAGACCTGGTCTCTCCCAACTACCCTTCCCTGCTGGCCATCTTGTGTCCATATGGGGGCAGCCATCTTGTGTGTCATAGTTTGCATATTACTCTTTTATTAGATAGGATTTTTTTGTCTAGCATTCAAGTAATCTGTTACAAGTTGAGCCTATTCTACACCACAGTCCACCTATCTGGTACCTTAATACTCCTTGAAATTTCATTCTGACATTGTTATAAGAAGTAGATGACATTGCTCATATGCCAAGTTTTGGAAAGAATTATTTCTTTGTTTTCCCCATCACACAAAACTGTAATGCTTGGTACTTAATATCACCCCACATGTCACATTAATAAGTACTGGTATTTGAATCATAATTAAAATTGTCACTGGCCCACTCAACTACTCTTTTAGGGTAAGATTAATAAGCTAGATTAATTCCCCACACATGCTGGCATTTGTGCCATCACCAGATGCAAGCATGTCCAAACCAGGAGACTGTCACCATTATGATATGGAAGTATTTTTTTTATCCTTGTAAAATATACATAATATAAAATTTGTAATTTTATCCTCCAGAATGATTTCCTCATCCCAAACAGAAATAATATACCCATTAAAATAATGCATCCTTCTTTCCTTCCCAACCATTCCCCCTTTTTTATTTTTTAATTAAATCTTTATTATTCAGATTATTACATTTGTTTCTCTTTTTTCCCCTCCATAGCTCCCCTCCAGCTGGCTGCCACCCTTCCCTCTACCCTTACCTCCCTCCCGTTGACCTCATCCATAGGTGTATGATTTTTGTCCAGTCTCTCCCTGTACACCCCTCACCCCTTTCCCCCTGAGAATTATCAGTCCATTCCCTTTCTGTGCTCCTGATTCTATTATATTCACCAGTTTATTCTGTTGATCAAATTTTAATTCACTTAATTTTTAGATTCACTTGTTGATAGAGGTAAGGGTAGAGGGAAGGGTGGCAGCCAGCTGGAGGGGAGCTATGGAGGGGTAAAAGAGAAACAAATGTAATAATCTGAATAATAAAGATTTCATTAAAAAATAAAAAAGGGGGAATGGTTGGGAAGGAAAGAAGGTTGAATTATTTTAGTGGGTATATTGTTTCAGTTTGGGATGAGGAAATCATTCTGGAGGATAAAATTATGAATTTTATATTATGTATATATTCCCTTGGTAGACAAACACTATTCTATTTTCATTCTGTATGTATTTGGCTATTCTTAGGTACCTCATATAAGTGGTACATATAATATTTTTACTTTTACATCTGACTTATTTCATTTATCATAATTTCTTCAAAGTTTAGCCATGTTGTAGGGCTATTTTTACAAAGAAGTGACAAAAATAGGTATCTATGTCTTGTTTTTGATCTTAGAGTAAAAGCTTTCAGTCTTACTACTGATTGTGCTGTTAGTTTTAGTTTTTTCATATGTGGCCTTTATCATGTTGGGACAGTTTCCTTTCATTCCTAGTTTGTTGAGTGGTTATATCATGAAATTATTGAATTTTGTCAAAAGACTTTTCTGCATCATTTGAGATAACTGTGTTTTTTTTTTTAATCTTCAATCTGTTGATGTTGCGTATTATATTGATTGAGTTGCATATGTTTAAGCATCCTGAATTCTAGGAATAAACCCCATTTGATCATGGTGCATAATCCTTTTAATATGCTGCTAAATTCAATTTACTAATATTTAATTGAGAATCTGTATATCATTATTCATCAGGAAAGTGGTCTGTTGTTTTATTTTCTGTTGTGTCTTTATCCATCTTTGTTTTCAGGGTAATGCTTGCCTTAATCTGTTTGGAAGTGTTTATTTACCTATATATTTATCTTCAGCAGAAATCATTAAGCCCTCATATGCAATAAGTTTCTGTGTAGTATTGCTACAACATGCAGGACTCTAGCAGTATTTCTTGTAGGACAGGGCTGACAGTAATGAACTCCCTAAACTTGTGTTTATTTAGTGGTGTCTTAATTTTTACCTTGTCTTTGAAGGATAGTATTGCTAGATATACAATTTTTGGCTGACAAAGTTTTTTCTTTTATTTATACTTTAAAAAATACCATGCCACTACTTCTGGCCTCCATAGGTTATTTATTTTTTTCTCCAAGGGGCCCATGAGATGGCTCACTTTCTTTTGCTGCTTTCACTATTTTCTAATCTCTTTGTCTTATGACAGTTTGAGTAGACTGTCATGTTCTGAGTCTGGATTTTTCCCACTTGGATTCATTGAGCTTCTGGAATTTATATGTCCTTTTCCTTCTTCAACTTTGGAAGATTTTTGGCTTTGGCTATGATTTCTTCAAATAATATTTCATTTTCTCTTTCCTCTTCCTAAGATCCTCATAATAGGACAATTTGATGGTATCCCAAAAGTCCTTATATTCTGTTCAACTTTCTCCATTTTTTTCCTGCTCCTCAGACTTGATATTTTCAAAATTCTATCTTTAATTCCTTCCTTCCTTCTTCCTTCCCTCCTCTCTCTCTCCTCTCAGTGTGTTCATGGTTTTGTTTCCTTTTAGTTTTCTTATATGGGAGTATTTCTTCCTATTTCTTTAAATGCTCTGTGATTTTTGTTGTTGTTGTTGAAAATCAGACATTAAAAAAAAAAAGTCATGATCACCATTTTATGCAGACTGTCTCTGCTGGTATAGCCATGTATTTTGTTGGCTGGCTATGGTGTGAGTCTTGGGAAAAACCCTGGGTGAATATGTGGTCGGCTTAGTCTTTTATTAGTATTTATCGTTCCTGGGCCTATGTGTGAGTTTTCAATTCCCTTGCATACATAGCAGCTTCTGAAAGTCTAGATTTCCAAAAATTTTGTCCATCCCTATCTTCCCTGATGGACTTAGATGGTCCAGCAAATATGCCTTTACCTGTGTTCTGTTGCCCCATACATCTGTAAATCTGTAGTTGTATTTCAGCTTTTGTGGCTGACACCCATCACTTTCTATCCTTTTTCCTAGTCTGAGATCCAGGTTAGGGTGCTTTATTATAACTGAGTTTTGAACTAGGTAAAACAGAGACCAGTTCTTTAGGCAATGCCCGGCAAGTTAGAACATTCCAAATAAAGTCTGCTTTGCTTCCTCTGGTTTAAAACTAATTGTGAACCAGATTTCCACCACCCTCAAATAAAAATTGTGACATGCTAGGGAGAGGATGAGGCAAAGGAAAGTGAAAATTCCACAAAGTGAAAATGCCACAACCTACCAAAATATGTGTGGGTTTTTATTGATTGGGCATTTGCTTGGTTACTGTAGACATTTGAGTATCTTTGAGAACTCTTACAAGTTTTAGCCATTTTCTAGTTATTGTTTTGTTGTTTATGTTTACACAAAGACCAGGGAATCTGAAGATTCCTAGTCTACCATTCTGCTGACCTGATATGGAAATCTTCCTTTAAGACTACTGTGTGCATACTCAGCCCCTTTTTTGATCCCTAACAAGGCATACCTATTTGGAGAGGAGGCCTTGAGGTGGCATACTGCAGTATTTAAAACAGAGACTTTAAATGATAGGAGCCGTACACCTATAAAACATAAATTAAAACTAGAATATAACCCTATGCATACTCACCAGAATGGTCAAAATAAAAATATGGATAATAACAGGTGTTGAAAAGGACATGGAACAATTGAAACTCACATATAGCGTTGTTGGAAGTGTAAATCATTATAAGATCTTTTACTAGTATTTAATAAAACTACACATATGCATAGTGAAGACCAAACACTTTTTAAAAAAATATATTTTATTGATTTTTTACAGAGAGGAAGGGAGATAGAGAGCTAGAAACATTGATGAGAGAGAAACATTGATTAGCTGCCTCCTGCACACTTCCCACTGGGGATGTGCCCACAACCAAGGTACCTGCCCTTGACTGGAATCAAACCTGGGACCCTTGAGTCTGCAGGCCAACTCTCTATCCACTGAGCCAAACTGGTTTCGGCAAGACCAAGCACTTTTATTCTTAGGCATATATAGGGGTGTGCAAAAGTAGGTTTATAGTTATTTGCATGGAAAATAATACAATCCTATCTAATACAAATAATATGTAAATTGACCATCACTTGGCTATACCCACAAACCACACCCACTAGCCAATCGGGTGCAAGTATGCAGATCAACCCCAACCAAGATGGCTGCAGCCACAGAGAGAGAAGGAGGGAGGCTTGGGTTTCCTCTGTGATGGAGGAAGCCAGGCTTTCCATACACCCTGGCAGGCCCAGGCCTCCACTTAGGCTACAAAGTTTCAATTATAGAAGATAAATAAATCCCAACAGAAATGGCTGCCACCACAGAATGAGCAGGAGACTTGACTCCACTCCAGGCTACAAAGTTTCAATGTAGAAGATAAATAAATCCCAGATACCAGGGCCTCCATTTGGGTCGGCAGGGGGTGTGGTTGGCCTGCAAACCACCACATACCCCTTGCCCAGGCTGCCCCATGCCCCAAGGGAACCCCTACTCTGATCTGGGACACCCTTCAGGTCAACCAGGTGGCCCTCACCCATGCACCAGGCTCTATCCTATCTAGTAAAAGAGTAACATGCAGATTGACCATCACTCTAACACACAAGATGGCTACCCTCATGTGGTCAAAGGTCCTTCCCCCAGGTGGACACAAGATGACCAGCAGGGGAGGACAGTTAGGAAGGACCAGGCCTGCAAGAGAGGGCTGTTATGGGTGATCAAGCCAGCAGAGGAATGAAATAGGGAGGGACCAGGCCTACAAGGGTGGGTAGTTGGGGGCAATCAATCCTGCAGGGAGGGAAGTTAAGGGTGACCAGGCTGGCAGAGGAGAGAAATTGGTGGTGAATGGGCCTGCGGGAAAGAGCTGTTGGGAGGGGGCCCAGGCCTGCAGGGGAGAGCAGTTGGGGGTGACCAGACCTGCAGGGGAGGGCATTTAGGGGCAAACAGGCCTTCAGGGGAGCAGGTAGGCATCAATCAGGCTGGCAAGGAAGTGGTTAGGGGGTGATAAGGCTGGCAGGCAGAAGCAGTTAGGGGCAATCAGGAAGGCAGGTGGGTTAGCAGTTGGGAGCCAGCAGTTCTGGATTGTGAGAGGGATGTTTGACTGGCCTTTTAGGCCCAATCCCTAAACGGACAGTCAGACATCCCTCGATGGGTCTTATATTGGAGAGGGTGCAGGCTGGACTGAGAAACTCCCCCCATGCATGAATTTCATGCACTGGGCCTCTAGTAATTAAATCATACAATAATTTTTGTGTACTCACAACTGTAAACCTACTTTTGCCAACCCCTGTATATATGTCCAACACAAATTCATAGCTATGCTTACCAAAGATACATATTGGAATTTTCAAAGCATCACTATTTTTTTAGGCAAAACAAAAAAACAGAATGTAGCCCATTGTCCACTGCACATGGAATAGATCAACAAATTGCAGAATAGTCATATAGTGCAGTGCTTTACAGCAATAAGAGTAAGGAATTTACAACATGGATGAACCTCAAAACTGTGAAAAAAGCAAGATGAAAAATGGTAAATACTATGTGATTTCATCTATGGAATTCAAGAACAAGCAAAACTAGCTGTTATTTTAGAGTCAATTATTGTGGCTATACTTAGTGGAGGAAATGACTATCCAGAGCATTGAGAATGGGTTTTTAGTTCCTGATAATGTTATTTCTTCATCAGATTTGTTAAAAAAGCATCAATCTGTATACTTTTTATATTCTCAATTTTTAATTAATTAATTAAGCAAGTATTATTGTCATTGTTAATCTTAATCTAAGGATACTTTTAGAGAGAGTGGAAAGGAGGGGAGAGACAAAAACAGAGAAACATCAATGTGAGAGAGACATATAAATTGATTGCCTCCAACAAGTGCCCTAACTGGGGTTGGGAATTGAGCCTGCAAATGAAGTACGTGTCCTTGACTGGGAATGGACCCAGGACCCTTCCAATCCTCACGACAATGCTTTATCCACTGAGCAAAACTGGCTAGGGCTCTTTACTTTTCTATATGTGTATTGTACTTCAATAAATGGCATTAATGAAATAAAAATAACAAGTTAGAATTACATAAATTTAAAACCCACTTGCTAGTTCAATGACTGGTCAGATTTCTTAATTCCTCTACAAACTACAATATCCTTATCTATATGGTAATGTGGGTGATGATGACAAAAGGAGTCATGGTCATTTTGTGTTGCATTCTCACAATGTCCTATCCTATCCTATATAATAAAAGTCTAATATGCTAAGTGTCCGACCATTTGACCAGTTGCTATGATGCACACTGGCCATTAGTGGGCAGATGATCTGACTGATAGGTTAGCTTGCTGCTGGGGTCTGGCCGATCAGGAATGGGCAAGACAGGCCACCCATAGCCTGAAGCCCGCCCATGATTCCTTCCTGGCCCCGATTGTGCAGCACTGGGGTCTCTTAGCCTGGCCTGCACCCTCTCACAATCAAGGACCCCTTAGGGGATGTGAAAGAGCCAGTTTTGGCCAGATCCCCACAGGCCAGGGCAAAGGACCCCTGAGGATCCCAGGTTGCAAGAGGGTGCAGGCCAGGCTGAGGGATTCCACTCGTGCACAAATCCATGCACCAGGTCTCTAGTTAGGTACATAATAGGTAATATTGTTATCTTCATTGAATAAATGGTGAAGGATAGCCATACAAATGTTAACTAGCCCAAGATCATCTAGATCCAGAATTCACATATATGTTCTCAAGAGTCCATATTCTTACCACCTATGTATCTCTGTTAATAGGGCTAGCACCCCCCATATTACCCAAAGTTGTATTTAAAAGAGTTTAGAAAACTGTAATTCAATAAATACATTAGGTCTCTGTAATTCCCATTAATGATAAAACAAGACCTCTAGCTCTTCTTTCTATGCACACTTTTCACAGTTACACTTTGATTGTATCAAAATCTTTCACCACAGTCTTAGTTTCTTGCCTTTCTGGTAATGATTCCTTGTCTTTGAGGAGGCATAATGAAGAGTTTGCATGTTTACCTTATTTCATTAATTTCCCACAGTTATATATTATTATCTACTTTACAGTCTTTTATATTTAGGGCATGGGATGTTTTAAATGTATGTTTTCTCTGCCTAGCCAAGGAGTTTAGACCACATTAGGTGCTCAATTCATCATTGAAATAAAAAATAAAAAAATACCATTTATTCTTGGTGACCCATATTACCTCCTGGTTCATAGGTCCACACTCAACCACTGAGCAATGTCAGCTGGACGGGTAATGTTATTAAAATGAAAGACTTGATAGTGATTGGAAGAAATGTGGTAGGTTCTTTGAAGCAGGCATTATTCTGTACTCCAAATGATACTATTTTGGTAACGACTTAGTAGTTCTATAAGCATAGCACCAACTAAGCTAACCACCAAAATTTTTCAATGCAGTCTTTTTCTGGGGAGTTATCTCAAATTTTATCATGGAAACCAATAGAAAACTAAGATTTGTTTTATATAAATTTGGTTTACAGCTACATTTTTGGAAACACATTTGTTTCATAAGACAAAGAGCCCTACTTATAGTCATTACTTGCTTTAAATAATGTGAATATTGTTTCTTTTGTGTTTAATGAACTTTCCCATTACTTACTTGCTAGTCAATGTAGACATTAGCAATTTTGGATCATGGATCCAAATCTGGTCTCATTCCTATACTGTGATGTCCTTTGCCAAAAATCATGTCACAGGGAAATCCATTACATTAATTGCCAGCAAGATAACCACAGAGCCATTCCAAACTTTGCTATTGATACATTTCCTCTTTGTAAGTTTTGGCAGGCTGGCTGGGAGCCATCTGTAGTGTATTTTTTGGCTACCATCAAGTTTTACATCTGCTAGTATTTAACACTGCCCTGGTATGAACTCATAAGCTAAATAGCTCTCTCAAATATATAACTATATAATAGGGGCAAAAGGCAAAAATGATCCACATTTTTAAATTTAATCAAGAGAGCAAATAAGCAGAGGAAATAGAAAAATCCCAAAGTATGCAAATAAAGAAGTTTCATTTGAGATTTAGTAGTATTTCAATAATAACAAGGGTTGTGAGAGAATATGTTTTTTGGCCTTGGAACTAAGCCACCTGAAAATTTAGATTGATGACACAGCAAAAGCAAACACGTGCAAAATGCACATGTGTTTGCTGGTGTCTGCATGTCTGTGTGTACTGTTAGAGAGTGGAAAAATTTTAACTGTACTTCCTTATGACCGCCCTGACCATGAAACCCAACTGCACCCTGCATAACAGGATGCCAGTAGCTTAGCTGAACAGGATATTGCTAGCCCAGGTGCCTAGGATGTGGGTTTAATACCTTACAGTGTGACGATTTAGCTGAGAAAACTGCTTTGTTTGAGTTGCCATTGTTCCACTTAGCCTGCCAACAAAGATGTGGTTTTAGTACTTAAAAGCTACCTTGCACTTGAGGTCGGGGCTGCTCTCTGGACTCTCTGCATGGAGGAAGGCTGAGCAGTTAGCGGGCAGCTAATAAAGGCCCCCTAAATTTCTATTGGCTTGGACTCCAGTGGTCATTCTGTCGTGTCCACTCCATTAACAGTACGTTCTCCTGCAAAAACAGTTATGTGACCATCCTGCCCATGTATATGGCTTGTTTTCTTCTGGTTAGGGGTATAGTTCTAGGGAAGAGAAAAAAAACAACACACACACAGGTGGTACAACTGAGTAGCAGTGGCAGCTATGGCTTATACAAACTTACCAAATACTATGGTTTTAGAGCAGTACTTTTCAAACTATAAGTTGAGAACTGTTAGTGGGTTATAAAATCAGTTTAGTAAGTTACAACTATCATATTTAAAATAGAACAGAAAACATTAGTATGCATCATGTGTAGTTATAGCATTAATTTATAAAAACTAGTTTCATGTGCACACACACACATGCATACACACATGTATATGTACCAGGTCACTATGTAAAATACATGTTTTAAGATTTTTTAAAAAGTTTGAGGTCTTCTGATTTAGAACACATTAAGTACCTTTGTCCACCTTTTTATAGTCTTGTCAAAATTATAATGTGATTTCTCCTGATTTGGAAGAGTCAAAAATAGTAGTATTAACAAGCTAAAATGAATTGTAAATTCCCTTTTGGTGATGCAGATAAATACCAAGACAATCTAAAGATTTCTCTAAATTATTGTAACTTAATTTACACATAAGAGTTACATATCAAATAATATGAAGTTTCAAATAATCTTTCTAGGAAAACTCTAAGAAGAAACTGGCTAAATTTGAATCTGTGGGAGTACTTCAGAATCCCTGGAATTTTCCAGTTTTAGGAGCCCGCCTGAACCAAAGAGAGCTTTCCCTTTCTTCCCAACACACACACACACACACACACACACACACACACACACACACACATGCACACACATACACATTAGTGGATGCAGTTATCCTGAAGATGCCCATCCAAACCTACAATTCCAGGAGGGTTTTGGGGCCCTCCTTGGGATCCTATGGTTATTCACTTGAGGCCTCTTCAACATGATGCTGCCTTACTTTAACGACTCATAACATGTTTCAAGCTATTTTGGTCTTCACTTATTTTCATTTTAATGAGAAAATTGAGTAGGCTATTTGATGATTCATTCATTTTCAACATCCATGGCCTGAAATCAATCAGGTTTTTCTCATCTTCAGAGTTTGTGCTAGTGTCCATCTATCTAAAAGACTGTCTTTTCTAAACCTTCATATTTGTATATATTCCCTGGCTTACAGACACAGTTTCTAAACCCACCACTGGTTTCACCTGAATTGATAAAAATGCTGTGATTCTATCTACATGATATCAGATTAGAATTGTGAGTAAAATTTTCATTTTTTTCCATCTAGACTTGCTGTTTTATGGAAATAGTCTGAGGTATTTAAGTAGAGTTATATTTCTGGTTTAACAAAATTAAAATGACATTTTGAATGGCAAAACTATTTTTTTGCTAGCCTTGTTTATTCAGAGGATCAGAGGGAGTGTGGCTCTGTCAATATGCAAAAAAAATGTATGGAAATAACTGTTCATTCATTTTATATTGCCTTAATGATCAATGAAGATCACCACTTGATTGATCCAACTGTGGTGATCAGAATTAATCAGAATTAATGGCTGAAATTAATGGATTGACAGTGCTATGATAAGAGTTTGTTGCTACCTAAAACTTCTCATAATCATTCAAAGAACACTTTGTTTATTGTTTGTTTTGCTTTATTATTACTTGTTGCCCATTTTACTGTTCAGAGTGGACATGCATTTTATAAATGACAATAAGCCCATCAGTGTGGTACATATAACGTAAAAGTTCCTGGTTGCATTTGTAATGACAATCAATTTCCCTCATTAATTACATTAATTGTAGCATACATACCTTTGTAATTTGCACAGGATTGTGACCAATTAGATTCATGTTGTATTTCAACAAAGCATTTTTGCCAGTCATAAATCTCTAGAACACTATGTTGTGGAGATAGTGGCAACAGAAGATTGATCTGTAGTGTAGGAATTCATTGGGAAATCATGTCTTGTTATTGATTACTAAAAGAGTCATTAATTTATGGAAGCTGGTTGGAGATTTTGTCAAGTTTAGAACTTATTTTAAAATCATTCTCAATCCTAGCTACAGTTTTTCTCAGAGAAAAAGAATCAGAATGGGAAGGAGGAGGGAAGGAGGGATAGAGCAAGGGAGATGAGGACTGTGACAAATGAAAGAGAGAATATAAATGAAAAAAAAATTGTAAAATGTTTCTGTGTTGCATTTTGTTAAACAGAGTAAGGTGCAGGGCATGTTGTGTATATCAAGATCAGTAGCAACCTATTAATGGTCCATAATCAGATTGAGTTAATTGGTTTCTGAAAGTAATATTTATTCTCTCATAAAGGTAACTGATAGAAAATACCTAGCTATTCAGTCTAAAAGCAGATGGCTTACCATAAGATTCAAATAGCAGGTGAAAAAAAAAACAGAATAAATTCATTTCTTGCTTTCAAAATGGAAATATTCTAAAGGTAGAGTCCTGTTTTCAGACATTAATTAAAATGGTATAAGAAAAGGAATATAAAACTCATTTGTAAAAGGAAGGAAAGCCTCACACCTTGAAATCTCATCATTTGACATTTAGTTTATGATACAGTGATTTTGGTCATGTATACATGCAATTGATGATTTATTTAACTCTAGGTTTCAAATATATGTTTTATTAACTTTATCTTCATTTAGGGATTTGAAGTACCTGTGACTAATTACGTAAGTTGACAGATTCAATTTAAGTAACCCTCTCTTCTTCTATTTTAAGACACCTCAATTTTAAATTCTGAAAATATGTTTGGAATAGTATAGATTATATAACGACAGTTTCTGAGCTTTTACCTGCGGGTGGAAGTTTGGAACACCAGCAATGCAGCATGGCTGATAAAAAGAGAAAGCTAGTATTATTGTTGCTAGATTTTTATTTCTATGGTAACCATGATGTCACTGGTGTTGGCAATGCTTAAACCTTCCATCTCTAGTAACTGGGGCTGATTTGGTAGGACAGGAATGTACAATGAAAATAAAAATGCTAATTAATAGAATATAATTACCAGATGCAATGATATAGATGTTTGTGAATGTAAAAGGCTGAATCATGGCTGGAATCAAAGGAAAATGAAGCATATAGTTTATTTTATTAAGAGGAAAGACATCTTTTTTAAAAATTAATTTTATTGATTTTTTTACAGAGAGGAAGGGAGAAGGATAGAGAGTTAAAAACATTGATGGGAGATAAACATTAATCAGCTGCCTCCTGCACACCTCCTACTGGGGATGTGCCTGCAACCAAGGTACATGCCCTTAACCAGAATCGAACCTGGGACCCTTCAGTCCACAGGCCAATGCTCTATCCACTGAGCCAAACCAGTTAGGCAAGGCATGTTTTTTAAATATATAAGGATAATAACATGGTGCACAGTAGATGAAAAATATGGTAGAAAATAAAGCTAGGTATATGCTATAGTCTTCATTATTTATAACTAGAGAACACTGACTGGATGTTAGAGAACCAAGATGGCAGCATAAGGTATACAATTATATGTGCTGTCTCATAACCACACCAAAACTACAACTAAAAGACAAAATGACTATACCCAGAACCATGGGAAAGCTGGCAGAGTGGAAGTTCTGCAACTAGAAGGAAAGAAAAAAGTGCATTGAGACCTTGTAGGACATGCAGAGGCTCAGAAAGGCAGAGTTATGGAGATGAGCAAATCGGGCTGTTGTGCACTATTTTTTCAATTGGGAAGGAGTTACAAGTTCCCAACTCTCTGAACTCAAGTTTCGGGAGAGATTCTGGGGACCCAGATTCATACAGGGAGAAACTGGACTGTGTGCCATTGGGTCAGAAAGGGAAGGTGGATCTCTCCCAGAGGTCCACACAGGCATCACTGTTTACTGCACTGGGGCACCAGATGCGGGACACTGGACAGAACATGGCAGAGAGGGCTGACTGGAGCTCTAGGGATCAACTGAGACCCACTCCACCCAATTTACAAACCCACCAAGCTGCAGTGGCTTTTGCATAGAATGGCCTGCCTTCTAGCAGTATAACCTAACAAATTGCAGATGGGTCACACAACTCCAAAACTTCCAAACTCCAAACAAAGAAGAGAAATCTGCAAATCTCCTTGCAGCTCCTCCTGGGTGGCATCGGACACTAGCTAACTTGCACCTCTTTGGAGATCCAGGAACCAGTATACCTAGAGGTCAGTGTGATATGACACCAGATTTCAACTCCTCACATACATAAGTGACACACTTAAGAGGCAGACTTGGTGAGCACCAAAGCCCCACTTAAGCAAGTCCTGCCCCATAGGAGTGTCTCCAGCACAGCAGTTCTTCCATTAATAGACACAAATAATCCTTACAGTCAATTGGCCTGGAGGTCAATTCCTCCCAATGTACCAATAGCAATCAAAGCTTAACTACAACAAGACTGTGTAACCAGCCAATAAAGGGGTGCACCAAGAAATATCAATGAGATATAAACATCAATCAGCTGCCTTCTGCACACCCCTACTGGGAATGTGCCTGCAACTAAGATACATGCCCCTAATCAGAATCAAACCTGGGACCTTTCAGTCCACAGGCCGACACTCTATCCACTGAGCCAAACCAGTTTTGGAAAGATTCAGACAGTCCAGTTTCTTACTGTATGAGTCTGGGTCCCCAGAATCTCGCCAGAAACTGGAGTTCAGAGAGTTGGGAACTTGTAACTCCTTCCCAATTGAAATAAATAGTGCACGCCAGCCCAATTTGCGCATCTCCATACCTCTGCCTTTCTGAGTGATTGGGGAGGTGGAGCTACTAGGCCCTAAAGGACAACTAGCATACAAAGCCAATCCATCAATACAGGGAAGCAACCACAATGTGGAGACTAAGAAACATGTCATGAATGAAAGAAATGGAGGAAAGCAAATGACTGGACATAGAGTTCAAAACCACATTTATAAGGTTACTCAAGAATCTTATACAAACTGCCAAGAAACTTAGTGAGACCTCTGAGAAACGTAGTGAAACCTTCAAGGATCTTAATGAGAATGCCAAAAAAATGGAAAAGGACCAGTCAGAAATTTAGCATACAGTGTTTGAACTAAAGAATAATATACAGCAATCTAACAGCAGACTAGGGGACCCCAAGAATCAAATCAAAGATCTGAAATATGAGAAAGCAAAAACACTCAACTAGAAAAACAAAATGAAAAAAGAGTCCAGAAATGTGAAGATAGTGTAAGGAACCTCTGGGACAACTTCAAGCTAACCAACATCAGAATTATTGGGGTGCTAGAAGAAGAGAGAAAGCAAGATACTGAAAAACTATTTGAAGAAATAATGACAGAAAACTTTCACTACATGGTGAAAGACATAGACTTACCATGTTTTTTTTTTTTTTAAAAAAAAACACACACACACACACACACAAAAGTCCAGGAAGCACACAGAACCCCAAAGAAAAGTAATCCAAAGAGGACCACACCAAGACACATCATAATTAAAATGCCAAGGGCAAAAGACAAAGTGAGAATCTTGAAAACAGCAAAAGAAAAACAGTTAGTTACCTACAAGGGAGTACCTATACAACTATCAGCTGATTTCTCAACAGAAACTATGCAGGTAAGAAGGGAGTGGCAGGAAATATTCAACGTGATGAATAGCAAGAACCTACAACCAAGAGTCCTCTATCCAGCAAAGCTATCATTCAGAATTGAAGGTCAGATAAAGAGCTTCACAGACAAGAAAAAAAACTAACGGAGTTCATCACAACCAAACCAAAATTATATGAAATGCTGAAGGGTATTCTTGAAGAAGAAGAAGAAGAAGAAGAAGAAGAAGAAGAAGAAGAAGAAGAAGAAGAAGAAGAAGAAGAAGAAGGAGGAGGAGGAGGAGGAGGAGGAGGAGGAGGAGGAGGAGGAGGAGGTAAAGATAATAATTATGAACAACAAAATGATAACAAATACATACCTGTCAACAAGTGAGTCTTGCTAAAACTGGTTTGGCTTGGTGGATCTAGTGTTGGCCTATGGATTTAAAGGTCCCAGGTTTGATTCTGGTCAGGGGATGTACCTTAGTTGGAGGCACATTTCTAGTAGGCGATGTGCAAGAAGTAGCTGATTGATGTTTCTATGTCGTTGATATTTCTAACTCTCTGTCCCTCTCTCCTCTGTAAAAAGTCAATTATATATATATATATATATAAAACAAAAACAACAAGTGAATCTAAAAAATCAAGTGAATAAAAAATCCAATGAACAGAATAAACTGGTGTATATAATAAAATTAAGGTCATAGAAAGTCAATGGACTAACAATTTTCATGGGGAAAGGGATATGAGGGTTGCAGGATGAGATTGGACAAAAATCTTACACCTATGGATTAGGATAATGGAGGGGGTTAAGGACATAGTGTGGGGGTTAAGAACATAGGGTGGGGGTTGTTAATCAGATGGAGGGGAGCTATGGGGGAAGAGGAACATCTGTAATAAACTGAACAATAAATATTTATTAAAAATGTGCAAAAATGTTATTTTTTGTAATAAATGATGACACAGAAGAAAAGTTAAGACAAACTGCCAATAAATTATAGCGTGTAAAGAAAAAAAAAAAGACGGGCTGGGGAAAATATGCTTTGGGAATTAATGTTTAATTCCTGTTAATAAATACAGAGAATAAGTGACTTGTATATAACAGGAATATTTCTAAGAAGGATATTAATGAATTTTTATCATATTGCAGGTGATTGTTTGCTATATATACTCCTTTCCCTAAACTTCTTTCATTGTCTTCTCAGTGTAGAACAAGTGTCCATTTGCTTGTTGAGCTCTATATATAACCTTTCAGGGAGAAAGTACCTTCTTAACTGCATGGGCTTGGAAAAAGAAAACATAGTCCATGCCCATATTTCAAGGGAGAAAAATATTGTAGGTACCAATAACAACCAGAAACGTCCCAGATTGTTTATGAGGGACATTGCAGAATGACTAGGAGTGGGACTTTAACTCCATTCTCTGTAAAGTGATCTGTGTTATTCTCCCAGCTAAGGGCCATTTAAAGGCAAGACAAGCAGTGGGAGAGAAAACATACATTTCTGCTGTGCCTGCCTTACCCTGATGGTTTAGTTTTCAAGTCCAGACCAGGTTGCCACAGAGTACTGCCACACGTGTTCATGGAAATTATTGTTGAGGTGGAGCCAAGTAGAGCATGCCAGGGGACTATCCTTCTGTTTTGTATCAGCCTAGCGGTCCTAATCATGGAGGAGGATAGGAAGATGGCAGTTTCTAGGTGCCTCACAGTTTGAGACTGTTTTCTGAGTTGTTTTTGTAAAGCCATTTTCCTACAGTGCTGACTGGGTTTCCAAACTAATGAAATTAATTGTTTTGGGTTTGGATTTTAAATACTTTAGAGGGGACAATTCTTCCCCATTAAAGAGAGATAACATGCCTCACTTGATCATGTGCCTGCTAGCACTATTTTCTGTTGTTATCTGACTGCAGAAATCAACTATATAAACACTGTCTGATAAAAATGCAACCACTTGTCACACAGGCTGAATTCCAGCTCCCTCTGAGCTCTGTAAATCTCTTGTTTTATAAACACTCCTATGCTTGATAACATATTGAGGAAAAAAACAAAATAAGAATTATTCTTTGTACAGTATTGAGAGGATTAAGTCATTCAGCTTTCATTCAGCAAAAATGGAACATTTCCCTAAAGAAAATATGGATTTATATTTCTGGGTTTGATGGAGTAAGACTGAAAATTACCTCTTCTATTATTTATATATTTATGTATCCTAACAGTAGAGACATAAAAATATTTACATAAAAAGAGATTTCCAATTGTACAATGAAAAATACCTTCAATTAATAATACTGATTATAGACGGGCCCGAAAAATGGTGGTGGAATAGACGGACGCATCTGGAGCTTTGTCGCTGGGCAGAGGGAGAGAGAGAAGCCGAAGAGTCGCATGGGGAGTGTTTGTTGGCAAGATAAGAATCAGTCATCCTCCAGGAGAGGTCAGGTAACTGCTGGACGGGGCTCTCCTGGCCAGGCAGCCCCACTGCTGCAGGGGTTTTGTCAGCCTGAGCCACCAGCATGAACATGGAGACCATGCCATCTTGCAGAGGGAGGTGGATGTCTGCGGCGGTCTGAACGCTGTGGCTGAATCACTCACTGAACAGCCAGGACCAAGAACACCACTCTCCAATTGGCGCAGACATGCGGGCAGTGGATTCAAATATCCACACGGCACACAGAAAGTGCCGTGTGTGCTGTACCGGGTCGTATTGTAGTTTGTGCCTTTGAATCAATGTAGGAGAGAGAACTACATAACCAGACACCCGGAGAAGAAAAACCGTGGGTAGAAGAAGAAACACCCTGCATACGATAGATAGGCAGGTATCACCAGAAAAGGAAGTAAATGAAATAGAAGCAGAAATAAGCCTGCCAGAGAAAGGGTTCAGAGAAATGATCATAAGGTGGATGAAAAGAATGGAAGACAAAATTGACAATCTGAGTAAGAGCCAAGGGGAAATGAAGAAGCATGAAGAAATGCACAAAGAAATAAAAAAAATGATATCACTGCTTTAAAGAACTCAATAGTAAGCATCAAAAGTAGACTAGAAGAAGCCAAGGATCTAATCAGTGAGATAGAAGACATGGTAGGAAAAAATACCCAAGTACAGAAGCTTCTAGAAAAAAAAAATAAAAGCAAGAGGAGAACCTAAGGGAACTTTTGGATAACACACAAAAAAACCCCAAAACATTCTCATAATTGGGGTTCCAGAAAGAGTGGAAACTAAACAAGGATTAGAGAACCTGTTTGAAGAAATGATGACAGAAATTTTCCCCAATATAGGAAAGGAAAAACCCATAGAAATCCAAGAAGCTCACAGAGTTCAAAGCAAAATGAACCCCACAAAACCGACACCAAGGCACATTATAATTAAATTGGCAAACACCAAAGACAAAGCAAGAATCTTAAAAGCGGCCAGAGAGAAAAAGAAAGTTACCTACAAAGGAACACCCATAAGACAAACTACTGATTTTGCAACAGAAACTCATCAGGCCAGTAGAGGATGGAATGAAATATACAGTCATGCAAAGGAAGGGTCTGAATCCAAGAATAATGTACCCTGCAAGGCTTTCAATCAAAATTGAAGGTGAAATCAGAATCACAGACAAAAAAGGACTAAGGGAATATATTAACACCAAACAAGCAATTCAAGAAATGTTAAAGGGTCTGCTGTAATAAAAAGAAATAGGAAGCAAAGAAGGAACTCTGGGCTAAAGACTAAAAATGGCAACAGATAAATACCTATCAATAATAACTTTAAATGTAAATGGATTAAATGCTCCAATCAAGAGACATAGGGTAATCGATTGGATAAGAAAACATGATCCACATATCTGCTATATACAAGAAACCCACCTCAGAAAAAGCAATGCACACAGAATTAGGGGGAAGGGATGGAAGATGGTATTTCAGGCAAATGGAAATGAAAAAAATCTGGGGTTGCAATACTTACATCTGACAAATTAGATCTCAAAGAGAAGGACGTATCAAGAGATAAAGAAGGACACTTCATAATACTAAAGGGAACAATCCAACAAGAAGATATAACTCTGGTAAACATATATGCACCCAATATAGGAGCACCTAAATACATTAAAAAAAAAAAACTCCTGGAGGGTATTAAGGGAGACATTGACAGCACTACAATCATAGCTGGAGACTCTAATACCCCACTGTCACTTCTGGACAAATCTTCTAAACAAAAAATCAGGAAAGAAACATCAATACTAAATGACGCACTAGACCTGATGGAATTAATTGACACCATTAGAACATTTCACCCCAAAGCCACAGAATATACATTCTTCTCCAGTGCACATGGGTCATTTCCAAAGATAGATCATATGTTGGGTCATACGAAAACTCTCTTCAAATTCCAGAAGATAGAAATCATATCAAGCATTTTCTCAGAACACAGTGGCATAAAACTGGAAATCAACTAGAATAAAAACAATAGAAAGATATCAAACACATGGAGACTAAACAGCATAGAGACCAAAGAAACAATTCAAAAGATCAACAAAACCAAGAGCTGGTTCTGTGAAAGGATAAACAAGATTGATGGGCCTCTAGCCAGGCTCATGAAGAAGCAAAGATAGAAGACCCAAATAAACAAAATCAGAAATGAAAGAGGAGAAATAACAACAGACCCTGTGGAAATACAAAGGATTGTTAAAAAAAAAAAAAACAACAACAACAAAAAAAAAAAAAAACAAAACAAAACAAAAAAACACTGTAAAGAATTATATTCCAACAAATTGGACAACCTGCAAGAAATGGACATTTTCCTAGAAAAATTTAACATTCCAAAACTCAATCAGGAAAAATCTAAACATCTCAATAGTCCAATACTTATGGAAGAAATTGAAGCAGTCATGAAAAAGCTTCCAGCAAACAAAAGGCCGGGACCAGATGGCTACACAGGAGAGTTTTACCAAACATTTAAGGAAGAACTAAAACCTATCCTCCTCAGACCATTCAAAAGCATTCAAGAAGAAGGAACACTTCAAAACACCTTCTATGAAGCCAGTATCACCCTAATACCAAAACCAGATAAAGACAACACAATGGAAGAGAATTATAGGCCAATATCTCTTGATATTAGTTGCCAAAATGCTCAACAAAATTCTAGTAAATTGGATCCAGCAGTAAATCAGAAAGATCATACACCATGACCAAGTAGGATTCATCCCAGGAATGCAGGGATGGTACAATATCCCCAAATCAATAAACATGATACATCACATAAACAAATTGAGAGATAAAAATTGCATAGTCATATCAATTGATACAGAAAAAGCATTTCACATAATCCAATACCCTTTCTTGATGAAAACTCTCAGCAAAGTGGGAATAGAAGGAGCATACCTCAAAACCATAAAAGCCATATATGATAAACCCACAGCTAACTTCATATTCAATGGGCAAAAACTAAAACCATTTCCCTTAAGAACAGGAACAAGACAGGGATGCCCACTCTCACCTCTCCTGTTCGACATATTACTGGAAGTATTAGCCATTGCAATTAGACAAGAAGAAATAAAAGGTATCCAAATTGGAAAAGAAGAAGTAAAGCTGTCCTTATTTGCAGATGGCATGATACTGTACATAAACCCCAAAGGACTTGATTCCAAAACTAATTGACTTAATTAATGAATTTGGCAATGTAGCAGGATACAAAATTAACGCTAAGAATTCTGTGGCATTTCTATACACTAATAGTGAAATTACAGAAAGAGAGACTAAAAAAGCAATCCCATTTACCATCGCTCCAAAAAAATGAAGATACCTAGGAATAAACCTAACTAAAGAGGTAAAATACCTATATGCAGAAAACTACAGGACACTGAAAAAAGAGATAGAGGAAGACATTAACAGATGGAATAGCATACCATGCTCATGGATTGGGAGAATCAACATCATTAAAATCTCCATATTACCCAAAGCAATCTATAGATTCAATGCACTACCAATTAAAATACCAACGAAATATTTCACAGACCTAGAAAGAATTCTTCATAGATTCATCTGGAACAAAAAAAAGACCACAAAGAGCTACTGCAATTCTGAGAAAGAAGAATAAAATAGGTGGGATCTCAATACCAGATTTCAAGCTATATTACAAAGAAACTGTTTTCAAAACAGCCTGGTACTGGCACAAGAACAGGCATTTAGACCAATGGAATAGAATAGATAATCCAGATAACCACCCAAACCACTATGCTCAACTAATATTTGACATAGGAGGCATGAACATTCAATGGAGACAAGATAGCCTTTTCAATAAATGGTGTTGGGAAAATTGGACAGATACATGCAAAAAAATGAAACTGGACCACCAACTTACAGCATATAAAAAAATAAACTCCAAATGGATACAGGACTTAAACATTAGAAGGGAAACCATAAAAATACTAGAAGAATCCACAGGCAGCACAATCTCAAATATATTCCGAAATAACGTCTTCACTGATAAAGCTCCAAACCAATTGAAGCTAAAGAAAAAATAAACAAATGGGACTATATCAAAATAAAAAGCTTTTGCACAGCAAAAGAAACCATCAACAAAACAACAAGAAAGACCACTGTATGGGAGAACATATTTGCAAATGTTTTCACTGATAAAGGTTTAATCTCCAACATCTACAGCCAACTTATACAACTTAATAAAAGGAAGATAAACTATCCAATAAAATAATGGGCAATGGACCTAAATAGAACCTTTGTGAAAGACGGCAGAAGGAGGGCCAAGAGACACATGAAAACATGTTCAAAGTCACTAATTATCCGAGAGATGCAAATCAAAACGACAATGCGATACCATCTTACACCTGTCAGAATGGCAATCATCAACAAATCAACAAATGACAAGTTTTGGTGAGGATGCATAAAAAAGGAACCCTTGTGCACTGTTGGTGGGAATGCAGACTGGTGCAGCCACTGTGGAGAACAGTATGGAATTTCCTCAAAAAACTAAAAATGGATCTCCCATTTGACTCTGTAATCCCACTCTTAGGAATTTTTCCTAAGAAATCACAAACACCAATAAGAAAGGATTTATGCACCCCTATGTTCATAGCAGCACAATTTACAGTAGCTACAATATGGAAACAGTCTAGGTGCCCATCAGCAGATGAGTGGATCAGATAACTATGGTACATCTACACAATGGGATTCTATGCTGCCATTAAAAAGAAGGAACTCTTACCATTTGCATCAACCTGGTTGGAACTGGAGAACCTTATGCTTAGTGAAATAAGCCAGTCAATGGAGGAGAAGCATCACACGATCTCACTCATTTGTGGATAATAAAGAACGTTATAAACTCATGAATAAAAGGATAGATACAGGGGCAGGAAAGCATCAGACTGAAATTACAGCAGGAAGATTAAAGTTAGGTGAGGTCGATAAGAGATCAATCAAAGGACTTGTATTCATGCATATAAGCATAACCAGTGAACATAGACACTGGGAGGTTGGGGTAGGAGTCGGAGGGAGGGGGCCAATGGGGAGATATGTACAAAATTAATAAAATTTAAAAAATTATTACACAAGACATCAGTAAACTTAAAACTTCTGATAATTAAAAGCATTATTAAGAAAAGTAAAGACATGCAGTAGGCTGGAATAAGTTACTAAAACAATATCTAAACCAGGTGATTTTATCAAGAAGAAGTAATCAACTCCTACATATCAATAACACAAGCAAAAGACTAGATCAGGCACTTCAAAAAGAAGATATGAACATGGCCAATACACGTGAAAATGAGATCATTAAAACTAATCTATGGTGATATTTAAAATCAGAACAGTATCTTAGTTGGGGTTGGGGGGACTGACTGTAAGGATGTATAAGAAAACTTTCTATATCTTTATTAAAAAGTTGTTTCTTACACAGTTTACATATACTTATTGCTTATCATTTTAAGTCTGTAGATTTCATTGTGTATAAAATTTACCTATATAAACACAATTAAAAGTATTATTGATTCAGAGATTTCAGATTTCTTATAAGTAAAAATTATTAAAATAATAAAATTTAAAGATAACTAATTACCTCATTACTAGCATCTGCCTTATCTTATTGTAAAGTTTCCCTTTCAAATTTAATCTTTGTGGCTTAGTTTGAGAGATAAATGGAGAATATTTTCACTCAAAATGGGATTCTGATTTCAAATTGTAAATTAAAAATTGAGATAAAATAAAATAATCTAAGTTCCGGAGTAAAAAAAAAAAATACTGATTAAAGCTGACACCCATCTACAACTAAAAAAAGAGAAACATGTGAATTGACCATCCCTCTGCTACACACACCAGCCAATCAGGAGTTAGTATGCAAATTAACCCAACAAAGATGGCTTGTTCATTGAGCTGGAGTGAGCAGGAGGCATGGGTTGTCACTAGTGATGGAGCAAGCCATGCTTCCCTCTTGTCCTGGCTGCCTCTGAAGGAGTGGCTGGGGGAATGGGTCGCAGGGGGGCATGGCCAGACTGAATATGGCCCTCAGCCCCTTATCAAGGCTGGCCATGCCCACATGGAGTAAGAATTCCTGCTGGGGGCATGATCAACCTGCAAACAGCCACCAGCCCCTCACCTAGGCTGCCCCATGTCCCAAGGGAACCCCCATCCTGATCTGGAACATCCTTCAGGGAAAACTAGCCAGTCCCCACCCATGCACCAGGCCTCTATCTTTACTAATAATCTATACTAATAAAAGGGTAATATGTTACTTAGCCTCGGAGACCTTCCATGAGACCTTCCAAACATTCTGGACAAAGCCATGGTGGCAGGGCCAAGGTAGAGGTGATTAGAGGCCAAGAGGAGAGGGCAGTTGTGAGTGATCAGGCCAGAATGGGATGGCTGTTGTGGGTGATCAGGCCAGCTGGGAGGGCAGTTGGGGGTGAGTAGTCCAGCAGTGGGGCCAGTTGGGGGCAAGCAGGCCATCAGTGAGGGTCAGTTGGGGGTGATCAGGACAGCGGGGGTGCAGGTTGTGGTGAGCAGGCCAGCAGGGGGCATTTGGGGATGAGCAGGCCAGCAAGGGGGAGCAGTTGGTGGGAGAACTCGCTGGTACAGGGGGCAGTTGGCGGTGATCAGACTGGTGGGGCATTTGGGGGCAAGCCGACTGGCAGCAGGGGACAACTAGGGGTGGGCAGGCAGGCAGGCAGGTGAGTGGTTAGGAGCCAGCAGTCCCAGATTGTGAAAGGGATGTCCGACTGCCAGTTTAGGTCGATCCCTATAAACTAACTGGCAGACCCTTTGAGGGGTCCCACATTGGAGAGGGTGCAGGCTGCGCTGATGGACACTCCTCTCCTTCCCCCCATGCATGAATTTTGTTATCATTATAAAATCATACTTTTCAAACACCAGGTGCCTGAGATTATATGTTAGGCAAAGTACAGAGAATGACAATGGACATAATCTGTGCTCACACTGAGAAGGATCTAAAGAATTTCTAGTATTATTTGCATAAAATGTCATCTAGCAAGGAAAATTAAAGAATTTTCATAATATCCTCTAATAATACTAACACTAGGCCAAGTACTTTATACAATGCAGTGCAATGTAGGATAGAAATGAAGAGGATGCTGGCTTCCAAACTCGCATCCACCAAGTACCAAGGGTAATTTGATCTTGGGCAGCATTCTCAATCTCTTTGTGCCCTTGGCTGTAAAAGGAGAATAGCAGCAGCTATATCAGAGCTTTGTTGCATGGATTAAATTTTTGGTGAGAGCCTGGTGTACAGTTTTGGATCCACAGATGCCAGCTTATTTTATTAACTACTAGAGGCCTGGTGCACAAAATTTGTTTATGGCTAGGGTCCCTAGGCCTGACTGCCAATCAGGGACAATCTATAGAGCAATTGGCAGTGCAATCAGGGACCCGGCTCACACCCGCCTTGACCTGGTGCCACCCTCTCACCTGCTCCACCCTCCCGCTGCACTTCTGCTCTTGTTGGGACCCATTAGGGCCATCAACACCTCCACTGCTGCCTGCTGCCAGTGCTGCGTCCCTGACGCCTGCCATGTTCCATGCCACTCAGATCAGCACACATCTAACTCCCAGTTGGTAGAACTACTGCAGATGGGGCCAATTTGCATATTAGCCTTTTATTATATAGGATTATTGTTTCATTTGGTAAAAACTGCCCAAGTTTGAAAAGCTGGTGGGAGGAGAGAGGCAGAGAAGAGAAACAGTATTTCGTATTTCAAAAATAGTAAATTGCTAAATATGTGTTTAGAAAAGTTTTTGGTCTTTATCCCCTATTTTTTACTACTATAATTTCTCAAAATATTATTATTTAGCGATGCAATCTTAAAATGTTGGTTTCTCCCCACAAATGGCCATTTATTTCTTATTGTAGAGTTCTGAAGTGCCCAGTTCAAACTGTTTAATATGATGTAAACTCACAGGATAAATATACTATAGGCCAATGAAGCTTGTTTTTCTTTTTTTGCCTGCTAAGCATAAAACACTTTGTATCTGCCAAGTGAAATCTGAAACAGGCAGTTATCCATGATAATGACACATGTTTCTACTCCACTGAGACAGATTTTTGATGAACATCTGGGCTTTTGATGAATACATAATTATCTTATAAACATTTGTTTTGTGTTGTTTTCAAAAAAAAAAAAATACTACCTTTAGAGAGAGCAAGAGAAGTGCATTTGATGGTTCATCACTTTATGTATATTATTTCATGCCAAAATTAAAAAGGCAAAAGTTGATGCTGTACCTATCTGCCAAGCCATAACTTGCTTTCAAGATGAGTCCTATTTTGATAGATCTTCCAAGAGCTGTATTCAATATTTTCCTGTACCCATGTAACTTAAGATATCTGTGCACCAAAGTTGTAGAAGTCAGAGCCTGAGAATCTAGGTTGCAGGTTTAATATAATGGAAAATTTTAGATGTAATTAAATAACAAGTAGATCTTACATTTTCTCAAGATGTTTAGGCATAGCAATTGAAAAATGGGGCACAAATGAGATATTCACTAGTATTTACTCTCTACACAAAATCAGCCACAGTGTGTATCATCATTAAATGTTTTATTTCACAAAATGACTATGCTCAAAAATCTATAGTATTTTGATTGTTCAGAACTATCTGAAAAATTTATGACATTGACATTGTACTAATCTCACATGTGATTATTTCTACACAAATATTTTGTTAATGCTCATATCTATACATACTCCAACTAGAAGAGAAGATATGCTTTTATGTGCCAGGGTAGTAGATTTGGATGTACATTTGGGAGAGAGGGTGGATATATGGAATGTTATTCTAAGGTACATGTTCATAGTCCAAATCTAAGCATTCTAATGGGTATCTCTCATTAGCCCAAAAGAGTTTTAAAGTAATTATTGTAATATTTAACTAACATTAATATGCTATCTGAATACCTTGGCCTCAAATATATACTCTCCTCTCAGTTCTTTGGAAAATTGGAGAAAATGCATCCAGCTCACAAATACTTTGGTAGGGTCTACCATGTGCCATTTTTACACAGCTCCACACACTTAATTACAGTGTTTGTTTATCAATATTTTCCCCTCACTTTGAATATGTACTTTAGAAGATAGATTGTGCATTAATCATACCCATAATTTTCTTACTCATCACAGTGTGGTGAATATATGAGTGAGAATGTAAGTAAAGGCATAAGCACTTGAGTGAAAAATCTAGTCAAAAGCGTATGAATGGATATAGTGCAGTCAATGAGGGACATATTTTGAACTTGGATGAGTATGAATAACAGGAAAGACATTGAGAATGAGGTGGCACTTGAGCTGGACCTTAAAGGATAGATAGAAGACCATCAGATATGGTTACTAATCCTTGGTTACTTTAGAAAACAGATTCAGTGATATGTTGAGGGCAAACATTAGATTGTAAGAGGCTGAAAATGGGTGGGTGTGAAAAATGGAGATATAATCTCTCCTTTTAAATAATTTTAGGAGTATTAGGTATCTAAAGGATCCTGATCTAACTTTAAATCCTGGCTTTGCTTTTACAAGCTGTGTGAGTGTAAGCAAGCTATTGAATGTTTTGATGCTCCAGCTTTCTTATCTTACTAAATGAGGATTATGATAGTACCTATCTTCTGTGAGGACTGAATGATACTAGTAAATGCTATGTAGGAAAGTATACCATTTATTGTAAATGCCCAATGAATGGTAAATTAAAACAACCATAGGAGGGAAAGGGCAGTAGCAGGAGAGAATAGCAACATTGAATAAGGACATTTCTCCTTTATCTAGAATTTTGAAATCTCAAATGAGTAAAGGCAAATTTCTCATAGTAAAGTCTTACAAAAGATCCTAAGGTATTTTCTCAATCGAGAGATTTAGCAAGCAAAGAAATGATTTTGACTTTGGTGTTCCTGCTATTCTTGCCTGCTTAACTTTTCTCAGTGCCTTATATTGCTGAGCTATATTATATCTTCTGTGAATTTTGATACTTCCAGAGCTATTTGTATTTGTTCAGCCTGCTCCTAAAATATACCTGTGATGTGTCCTTAGGATCATGCTATAAGAATTATAAGATGACACAATCATACTATCATCACGTTTTCAAATAATGAATTTTAGAAGGGATCTTTTTAAAACAATTCATTTATTTTTACATGAAGAACATTTTTTGTATCTTAATTGCACTAATTAATTTTGTTGCCATGCATTTCTGATTATGTCTTATGTCTTCATAGAAGAGTAAATATTTTAAAATTTAATTTACATTTATTTAGTATAATAAATAATTTAAAATGTTTTAATTCACACCAATAGCAATTTAAATTAAAACCACTCTGTTACATACTTTCAACATACTCTATTAGTGAGGCTGTGGCAGGAACTCTTCTGCATTAGTAGTGCAAATGAAAAGGGTACAGCCTTTACAAAGGGAACATGTGGCACTATCTACCCAAATATATATAGCAATCACATTACTTCTGAGTATAAGTTTTATTTTTTATTGAATATATTGGGGTGACATTGATTAATAAAATTATATAGGTTTGAGATATAGAATTCTCTAATACCTCAATTGTATATTGCATTGTGTATTCACCACCCACAGGGTTCTTACAGAGGTACAATATAAATAAGTTTATATTCTACCTCTTTCCACGAGGGATTTGTCCTGTCACGATAAGCCAAAAACAGTGACTGATTAGTAGGGAGGATTTTAGTTTTCATTTTACTCATTAATTATTTAAAGCTCTTTGGATGGATTTGCTAGGAATCCGATGCAGGCCTAAAAAAATGCTATTTGTTGGAAATAGGTATTTCAGTGCCCTTTGCAGCTCAGGTTTTTCTAATGGATTTGCCTTGGACCACAAATCAAAGGTCTGCATTCTGTTTGGAAAATATGCTACTTTCCATGACTAACCACCAGACCCTGAGTGATGAATGAAAAATCAGTCTGACACACGTTTCTGTGAAAGAGAGTCTAAGGGACTGCTTGGCCATAGGAACCAAGCAGCCCCATTCACCTGCCTCCTTAGGCTTTTACTGTAGTAATAGCTTGAACTAAAATTATCTTCTAGATACAATCATCAGGGTAAGTATTCATGAGAAAGCATATGCTTCTACAAGGTCGTGTCTAAAGGCTAAACATAAAGACTCAAGTAAAACATCTGGGGTCTCAGACATGTTTGGAAAAGTTAAGGCAGGGGTTGCCACCTTCATCATGGTCCCCCTGGAGGCCCCTGACCTTTTGGAGAATCTTCATTACAGACTTTCCAACCAAGTCCCATGGTTTCCCACAGCTATTCTAAATTTCAATATCTTCATTTCTTTCAATATCATTGAGGTGATTTATGAACAGTAAGATGAAACTATTTCAAAGGTGCAATTGGATGAATTTTAACAGATGTTTACATTTGTGAAACCATCACTGCAGTCAAAGTACAGGACCTTTTTAGAATCCCAAAGATTCCTTATTCCACTTTGCATTCCATTCCTTCCTGTGTCACTGGCCCTAGGCAACTGTTGATCTGTCTTCTGCTATTGTGGATTAGTTTGCATCTTCTGTAGTTATTTTTTTTTAATTGTGTTACATGTATACATATCTCCAAATTGCCCCCCTCCCTCCAAGGCATACCCCAATTCTCCATTGTCTATGTTTATTGGTTATGCTTGTATGCATAGATACAAGTCCTTTGATTGATCTCTTATCTACCCCACCTCTCCTTAAACTTCCTGCTATAATTTCACAGTCTGTTTGATGCTTTACTGCCTCTGTATCTATCATTTTGTTCATCAGTTTACAATGTTCTTTATTATTCACAAATGAGTAAGATCATGTGGTGCTCCTCCTTCATTGACTGGTTTATTTCACTAAGCATAAGGCTCTCCAGTTCCATCCAGGTTGCTGCAAATGGAAAGAATTCCTTCTTTTTAATGGCAGCATAGAATTCCATTGTATAGATGTACCACAATTGTCTGATCCACTCATCTGATGATGGGCACCTCGGCTGTTTCCAAATTGTAGCTATTGTAAATTGTGCTGCTATGAACATAGGTGTGCATAAATCCTTTCTGATTGGTGTTTGTAATTTCTTAGGATAAATTCCTAAGAGTGGGATTACAGGGTCAAATGGGAGATCCATTTTTAGTTTTTTGTGGAAACTCCATACTATTCTCCACAGTGGCTGCACCAGTCTGCATTCCCACCAACAGTGAAGAAGGGTTCCTTTTTCTATGCATCCTCGCCAACACTTGTCATTTGTTGATTTGTTGATGTTTGCCATTCTGACAGGTGTAAGATGATATTGCATTGTCGTTTTGATTTGCATCTCTCAGATAATTAGTGACTTTGAACAAGTTTTCATGTGTCTCTTGGCCTTCCTTCTCTCATCTTTCAAAAAGGTTCTATTTAGGTCCATTGCCCATTATTTTATTGGATAGTTTATCTTCCTTTTATTAAGTTGTATAAGTTGGCTGTAGATGTTGGAGATTAAACCTTTATCAGTGATAACATTTGCAAATATGTTCTCCCATACAGTGGTCTTTCTTGTTGTTTTGTTGATGGTTTCTTTTGCTCTACAAATGCCTTTTATTTTGATGTAGTCCCATTTGTTTATTTTTTCTTTAGCTTCCATTGCCTTTGGAGCAGTATCCGTGAAGAAGTTCTTTCGGCATATGTCTGAGATTGTGCTGCCTGTGGATTCCTCTAATATTTTTATGGTTTCCCTTCTAATGTTTAAGTCCTGTATCCATTTGGAGTTTATTTTTGTATTTGGTATAAGTTGGTGGTCCAGTTTCATTTTTTTTGCATGTATCTGTCCAATTTTCCCAATACCATTTATTGAAGAGGATATCTTGGCTCCATTTTATGTTCATGCCTCCTTTGTCAAATATTAGTTGAGCATAGTGGTTTGGGTGAATATCTGAGTTCTCTATTCTATTCCATTGTTCTATATGTCTGTTCTTGTGCCAGTATCAGGCTGTTTTGAGAACAGTTGCTTTGTAATATAGCTTGAAGTCTGGTATTGAGACTCCACCTTCTTTATTCTTCTTTCTCAAAATTGCTGTGTCTATCCGTGGTCTTTTTTTGTTCCAGATGAATCTATGAAAAATTCTTTCTAGGTATGTGAAATATTTCGTTGGTATTTTAATGGGTAGTGCATTGAATCTATAGATTGCTTTGGGTAGTATGGACATTTTAATGATACTGATTCTCCCAATCCATGAGCACGGTATGCTCCTCCTTCTGCTAACATCTTCCTCTATCTCTTTTTTCAAAAAAAAATATATATATGTAAAACAATCCCATTTACCATCACTCCAAAAAAATTAAGATACCTAGGAATAAACCTAACTAAAGAGGTAAAATACCTATATGCAGAAAACTTCTATGGTTTTAAATTAATGGAATCATATAGTATATATTATTTTGTGTCTGATTTCTTTTCTTTTTTAAAAATGCATTTTTGTTGTTAAAAGTATTACAGAGGTCCCATTTTGATCCCCTCCTGACTTCTTTTCAGTTTAATTACTTTGAGACTTATGCATGCTATTTTAGATGAGTAATTACTACCATTGTTTATTCACTTATTGGCATGAATTTGGATTGTTTGTAGTTTTAGGCAGTCTGCATAAAGTTTCCATAGACATTTATGGACAAGAGTTTTTGTGGACATGTTTTTATTTCTCTGGGATAAATATAATTAATGAAATGGATAGTTTATAGGGGAGGTGTATGTTCCGTTTTTTAAAAGCAATTCACAACTAGTTTCAAAGTGGTTATACTATTTTACATTGCCACTTGGAGTTCTTAATAGTTCCATTCCATCCACATCTTTGCCAATGTGGTAGTGTTTATTTTTAAATTAATCTTCTAAAGGTTTTATAGTGGTATTTCATTGTTATTTCCATGTGCGTATTCCTGATGTTGGACATCTTTCCATGTGCTTACTAATTGACATAGTTTTGTGAATTGCTTGTTTAAATTTATTTTACTCATGGTTTTCTTGTTTTTCCTTATGATTATTTAATTGTAATAGTCCTTTTTATATTCTAGACATAAGTCTTTTGTCAGAAATATGTAGTTAAAACACTTTTTCTCATTTAACATTTAGCATTTCAGTCTTTTTAATGGTATCTTTTGAAGAGCAAAAGTTTTAGATTTTGAAAGAGAGGACTTGATTAATTCTTTTACCATTTGTGTGTTTTATTTCTTATCTAAGTAGTCTTGTCTATCCTGATGTCACAAAGATTTTCTCCTATCTTTTCTTCTAGAGGAAAACTTTTCAATAGAAGTTTCTGAATGATGGAAATGTTTAGTATCTGCATTGCCAAACATAGGAACCACAGGTCAATTTTGGCTGCTGAGCATTTGAGAAATGGCAAGTGAAACTGGAGAAATTAATTTTTATTCTTATTTTATTTTCATTAAAATTTAAATATGAATGGCCATAATACTATGGCTGGTGGTTAATGTATTGTACCGTGTCATTCTAGAGGTTTTATAAAGTTAGCTTTTATATTTAGATAAAAGAGACACACCAAGTTAAATGTTTTATATGGTACAAGACAAAAGTCTATAGTCATTACTTTCCACCATTTGTTGAAAAGACTTTCTCTTTCCTGTTGAATTAGTTTGGCACCTTTTTTGAACATTAATTGTCCACATACTATGAATCATTTTCTGGATTCTATATTATATGGATCTATATTTCTATTCTTTCACCAGTACCACAGTGTCCCAACTATTGTGCCTTTATTGTATGTCTTAATATAAGATAATCTAATTTTTCCATGTTATTATTTTAAAAATGTTTTGGATATTTTAGGTTATTTGTATTTCATATCTATTTTGGCATTATCTTGTGATTTTTCAATAAAAACCTGCTTTGATTTTTATTTAGAGTATGCTAATTTTATACATTAAATTGAAAGAATTAAAATTTGAACAATTTATGTCATATAATTCCTAAACATGGAAGATCTCTTGTTCCTTATGATTTGGAGTTTTTTGGTGAGCAGGATGTCAGGGTGACTTCTTTCCTGGGTTTTTATCCAGGTGGATTCAAAGAATGAAGCCATTGACAAAAGGTCATAGGTGAGAAGTACAGAAACTTTATTGTGAACAAATACTACCTCTAAAACCCTAATTCAAAGTTCCTAATTCTAAGACTCCTCTGTCTCTAAGAAGGGTGGCCACTGCTTTCTTTGTCTTAAAGTATTATATATCCTGGAAACACGTTCCCTTAATCTAGGACCCCATGTGCTTTCCTCATTGGTCACTGTGCTACACAATACCAGTTCCAAAGGCCAAAGCCCATGTGGTACCCCCCTCTTTCTTTTCCCTTATTTTGAAACATTCCTCTATCCTCTGTGAAAATGTTTCCTTCCTCCTCCACCTGCTCACTGATGTTCTGTGACTTTTCTTTATCCTCTATGAATATATGTCTTCCTCCCCCCTGGAATTTCTCTATCCTTTACATATCCATCTTACTTGTTCAGGTTGGAGTTGCTTTTGATCTACCTTATGGCTTCTTTAATACCTAGCAAGCTTATCTTGCAAGCTTGAGACTGGAACCACTGGTTTCTCTGCTCAAAGAGTAAAAAAGCCTCGTTTTTCCTGGCATGAGATATTTTATTACTCCTACTAGGTGCCTAGCAGTTTGAAATTGTGTGAGACCCAGACATGGTGTGCCGTAGGTTACAGTGTCAAGTCCTGCCAGCACTGTGGGCTGAAGTATCAAGGCACCTGACCGGTCTTTGGTCGTTACAGCGTTATGACCACTGAGTTTTTATTATATAGATGGATCTCCTAGCTGCTCAGGTCAAGGATGCTTTTGATGTAACATAAGACTGCTTTAATTGTTCAGGCCAAGATACCTCTATCCTCTCTGGAACCCCTCCCTTCCTTTCTGCCTAATTAAGCTAGCTACCTTACCCTTTTCGTTTAGGTCTCCTTTAATTTCTCTCAACAGTGTTTAGTAGCTTTTAGCATAGAGGTATGCATCTTATGTTAATTTATTCTTCTGTGATTTTCATTTTTAGAGACTATGTTAAATTGAATTACTTTATTTTCCAATTGTTTCTCCTAGTACATAAAATATAATTAAATTTTGTATATATAAACCATATATAATGAAGTTTCTAACTTTACTTATTTTGTATATGGCTTAGGATTTTCTATATAAACAATAATACTGGAAAATAGAGCAAACTTTATTTGTTTACATTCTTTTAAAATTATTGAATTTATTGGGGTGACATTGGTTAATAAAATTATAGGTTTCAAGTGTGTTATTCTATAATACAACATCTGTATATTATATTAAGTGTTCACCAGTAAAGTGAAGTCTCCTCTGTTACCATTTAATATTCTCCTTTATCCTTTTCTACCTCTCTCCAATAGAGGGGGATTTAACTCTTCCTTCCTAATATGTTTGCCATTCTTTTTCTTGTCTCAGTTCAATGGCTAGAACCTCCAGTCAATGTTGAATAAATGTGTTGAGAGCAGGCATCTTAACCTGGTTCCTGATCGAAGAAGAAACATTTTTATATTTCACTATTAGTAATATAAAATCTGTATAATATCTATATGTAAATAATCTATTGTACCAGTTTGTCTACCAAGTCACTTTTTAGAGGACAGTTTGGTTACTTCTAGTCTTTGGAAATTATGAATGAAGCTGCTGTAAGTATTCATGTATAGGGTTTTGTGTGACCATACATTTTCACTTAATTTGCCTAAATACCTTGGAGTGTGATTACTAGATTATTTGGTAAGACTATATTTAGTCTTATAAGAAACTGACAAACTGTCTTTCAAAAAGGCCATATTGCTGTGCAATGAATGAGTTCCTGTTACTCCATACTCTTTTCAACATTTGGTATTATTAAGTTTTTATTTTATTTTATTTCAGCCATTCTAATTAGGTGTATAGTGGTATCTCATCATTTTAATTTATAGTTCCATAATGTCTATGATTTTTAGCATATTCTCATATTCATTTGCAGTCATGTTTGGAGAAATATCTATTCAAATATTTTGCTTACTTTTTAATGGCTTGTTTTCTTACTGTTGAGTTTTAACTATTGTTTGTATATTTAGTATATAAGTCCTTTATCACATGTGTCTTTCAAATACTTTCTCCAAGTCTGTGGTTTCTTAGAGAACATGAGTTTAATTTTAATAGAGCTCACTTGACAATTTTTTTTTATTTCAAGAGTCATAATTTTGCTTTTTTTTTTTTCCTCGCACCTAAAAGGTTATCACCAAGTCCTTCACCAGATAGGTTTTCTTCTATCTTATCTTTTGGAATCTCTATAGCTTTGGATTTTATGTTTAGGTTTACAATTTACTGTGAGTTAATTTTTTGTGTGAAGGCTGTAAACTCTATAACTACATTCATTTGTTTTTGCATGTGAATATCATGTTGTTCCAGTACCATTTCTTGAAAGACTATCCCTTTTCCATTGAATTGTCTTTGTTCTTTTGTTAAAGATTAATTATCTATATTTGTATAGGTCAATTTCTGACGTTTCCATTTTTTCATTTATCTACATGTCTATTTTTTTAAAATTAATATTGAGGCAGTATCTTTCAAGGAATTGGATAATTTCATCTAAGTTGCCAAATTGTGGACATAATATTTCTTGTGTCTATAGGATCAGCAGTGAGCAGTCCCTTTTCATTTTTGAAATTGATAAATAGTGCAATCTCCTTTTCTTGTCTAGTCTGGCTAGAAGTTAATCAATTTTATTGATCTTGTCAAAGAACCAACTTTTGGTTTTGCTAATTTTTCTGTTTTTAATTTCATTTATTTTCTATTTTTTAATATATTTTTATTGATTTCAGAGAGGAAGAGAGAGGGAGAGATAGAAATATCAATAATGAGAAAGAATCATCAGTCTGCTGCCTCCTGCATGCCCCAAACTGGGGATTGAGCCTCAACCTGGGTACGTGCCCTGACGGGAAATTGAACTGTGACCTCCTGGTTCATAGGTTGCTGCTCAATACTGAACCATGCCAGCTAGGCTTTTTCTAATTTGTACTTATTTTATTTTAATTGCTATAAATTTATTTTGCTTTTCTTTCTCTAGTTTTCTATAAAAACCTCTCTTTTCTCTTAATATATAAATTTAATACTATAAATTTTCCTCTAAACACTGATTGCACTGTATCCCATATATTTTGATAAGTTGTATTTTCATTTAGTTTAAAATATTTTAAAGTTTCTCTTGATACTTTTTCTTTGATCTTTGTGTTATTTAGAAGTGTGTTGTGTGACATCCAAATATTTTGAGATTTTCCAGGTATCTTTCTGTTGTTGATTTCTAGTTTAATTTCATTCAGTCTATTCTTTGATATTTGTCAAGGTGTTTCATTGCTCAAAACTTGGGCCATGAAACACATGGTGGATGTTCCTTGTTAGCTTGAGAAGAATGTGTAACTCCATCCTTGACCTCTACTCACTGCCGTTAATTTTTCCTACACTCTATCATAGTCGCCTTTTGCCATGGTTATCTTCTAGATATTATATTTAATCTTTTATGCTGGATTTTGCTCTTATACTGTCCTAGGCACATTTGTTATCCATATTTGTGGGGTGCTCCTTTGCCAGGAACGGGACTTCTGTGGATGCTGGGTATTAGACAGAGAAGATATGAGAGGTCATAGGCATATAAGAGAGGTTTTACTGCAGCCCAAGTAGCCATTACCACTAAGGAGCCATCAGACAAAGCAGTCCATTGCACACAGCAGCCTTTGCTAATACAGTGGCAAACACAGGAACCATTGCAAACATAGCAGCTACAGCACAAAACCGTCACATAAAGCAGTCCTTTCCTCTGCTGGTCAGTAACACCTCTCTTAATCAAATTAGACAAAAGAGGCTTTTTGCCAAATAGTGACATCAGTATTTAAGTTACAGAAAAGCATGTCTGTGCAGTGCATACAATATAATCTCTGTGTCCTTGCTCAGATTCATCTTGAACATCCAGCATACTCTGGACAGGGCCCCAACACTCAAATTGGCATTGAATATCAGGCATAATTTGAGTAGGGTTCCCACAATATTCTCTTATGAGTTGATTTTATTATTTTTATTTAAATGCTGTCCTAGAGATATATCCCCTACCCAGACCTCTTCCTTGAGCTTCAGACACATATTTAATTACTTACTGCACATTTCCGCTTCCCCAAATTGAAAACATCTCAAATATACCAGTATTTCACATGTCATAGGTGCTCAATAAGTTTATATTGAATGAATGAATAAACAGAATGATTGCATTATTGATTATATAAAGTATTAAGGATTACTTCCTAGATAGATCTCCGGTTTGGCAGTCAGAAAATAATCTATGCTATCATCAATAGTTACCCAATAGCAACTGAAGGAGCTAATAATATTGAACAAATGATATTTAGTATGGACCAGGGATTTTGATAAATAGTGTACTGTATTGTCAGTGGTAAATATCAGAAAGGAGGTTTATTGGTAGATAAATGCAGACATTTTTTAAAGACCATTTTTTCTTTTAATTTCTTTGAACTATATATGATTAGGGCAAAAAATGAAATGAGATGTATGAGTTGATGGAAACTAAAGACTAGGAAGCTTTTCAAGAAGTGTTTGGTGACCTATTCTTGTGCAAAGTGGTGTTCAATATAGGGACATGAAAGAGAGAGAGAGTTGATTTGTGGGGCTACAGGAAATAAGAGTTGGTATAAAATGTGAGAAACTGAGAAAAATAAACTAGTAATAGAGAAGTAGAAGGACAGAATATCATTTCCTGAATCTCTCAAACCTTTCTTCCCAATACATACACACACATATTTACCTTTCCTCTACCTGGAAGTTTGCACAACGTGGGGTGGAGGGGTGCACATTTTTATACCTGAAGCAGTTTAGTATATGCTTCATAGATTTTCAAAGCTTGAAGTACTAAGGCATGGGAGTTACTATTAGAAAGGTGACTGAATTGTGCGCTCAGCATATACAATTATAGGGCCATGAAAAGGCTAGGGAAAGGTAAGTCATACCTGATGGTAATACTTAGTTTTGAGGATAAAAGCAAAACTAAGCTTTGGCTTAGGGAAATTAAAGAGTCGGGGAAAGTATGAGCTTATGGAACTAAAAAATGTTTTTATGTTGAGTGTCTTCCTTTTTTTAAAAAAAGAGAACAGTATCAGGATGAGAAATATGACTCGTTGAAAGGAAAAAAATGGTATTATTTGTAGAAAGTATAATTATACACCTAGAAACTTAAGAAAATAAACTATAATTGAGAATAAGAGATAGAAATAAAGTGGCCCATGACAAGATATAAATGCAAAATCAATATATTTCCTATGTGTCACTAATAAATAATAAATGTAGTGTCAATAATCTCACATTCACAACAATATCAGAAATATAATGTGCCTAGAAATAGTCCAACTACAGCTAATAAAGAAAAGATAAGATACCCTGGCTGATTATCTCAGTGGTTAGGGTGTCAGCCTTCAGACCGAAGGGTTGCAGGTTTCCTTATTCCTATAGGTGTTAGAGGTAGGGGTGCATACAGGAGGTAACCAATTGATGTGTATCTCTCACATCTCTGCTCTTCTCTCTCTCTCTCTCTCTCTCTCTTTCTCTCTCTCTCTCTCCTACCCCTCTCTCTTTGTCTCCTCTCTTCTCCTTCCCTTCCATCTCTCTCTTTTCCTTCCCTTCCACTCTATTTAGAAATCAGTGGAAAAATATCCTCAGCTGAGGAATAAAAAAAGATATTTAACTGAGATATATTTTTAAAAATTAAGACAAATCTATGTTCCTGGAGATGTTCAACATGGGAAATCAATATATAGTGTGTATAAAATTAACAAAATCCCTAATATTGTTCTATAGTTTATCATAAAGAACAAACAGGGAAGAATACCTAAAGGAATTTTGAAAAATAAGATGTAAGATGATTCTCTTATCTTACCACATAATATAACCCAAAATTAATATACAATAATTAAAATTGTAGTATGAAAATGCTGCAATCTAGTAAGATAAATGGAATATAATAAATTACCATCTAACAGACTCTAGAATAGATAAGAATTTATATGATAAGGGAAGCATCCTAAATCAACAGTAAACATTAGTCAAAGAGTGAAATTTTGCCTATGTAATTGGCCAAAAAATATCCAGTAAGATTTTCACTTCAATGATATAGTACCTCAAAGTAAGTTACATAAGAGATAATATTTAAAATATTAATTGTTTAATAAATTAGTCAATTTAGAATGGATAGGAACTTTTTAGTACATAAGCTATAAATAATAAAGTTCAAGTGGGATGATTGCTGGAGTGAACTACAGTGGTACCTCGAGATACGAGTTTAATTCCTTCCATACCTTGGCCATATATCAAGTTGCTCCTATCTCAAAGCCAATTTCCCCATTGAAATCAATTTAAATGTCATTAATTCATTCCAGCCCCCAAAATGCCACCCCAGTTGTTCTTGTTACGTGTTTTTGAATAAGAAAAATGTATTTATAAATGACAAATATTGTATAAAAACATAATAAGAGAAGGTAAAGGAATAAACTGGTTTTATAAAGTGTATTTACCTACTTGTTACACTCTTAATGCTACACTTTATCCCTAAACTGAATGTAACTTAACTAATCTTCACTGAACTTAATTGCTACTGGTCTTTGCATTTTTGGCCGATTAAAAAAAAACATGTCCAACGAGGTTTGCCTCTTCCTCCCTTTCAGAATGTTTCTGAAATGGTTAAGGCAAGTTTCAATGAACAGCTCTGATGCACGACCAGTAGCAACTTTTTCGGGATGTTTCTTTTCCACGAAGTGTGACACCCTCTCCCACATTCCTAAGATCTCCTTTATCTCACTTGTAGAGATCTCTTCCACCTCTGGCTCCTTCTGAAAACCAATTTCTTGGAGAACCTCTGCATGTTGCTGAGACTGCAACTCTTGTAACTCCTCCATGGCGAGTTCTAGAGAGTGCTCCTTGAAGAGCTCATTCACATCTCTCTCATCCACCTCCAGGCACATGGATTTTCCCAGAGACACTATCTCCTCCTCCATTGGCACCTCGGGTTGGAATCTTTCGAAGGTCCTTTAGGCTACGGCCTCAGGCCACAGCTTCTTCCATGCAGAGGTCAAAGTTCTCCTTGTAACACCCAGCCAGGCCTGATCAATAATTCTGAGGCATATCACGATGTTAAAGTGGTTCTTCCAGAACTCTCGAAGGGTGAGGTTTGTGTTCTCTGTCACCTCAAAGCAGTGCCAGAACAGGTGCTTGATGTACTGTACAGCTTTTTAAAATTAGAAATCACCTCCTGATCCATGGGCTGCAGGATAGGAGTGGTGTTGGGAGGGAGGTAGACAACCTTTCTACACTTGAACTCTTCGAGGAGTTCATCTTGGAGCTTCGGTGGGTGAGCAGGAGCATTGTCGAGGACGAGGAAGGCTTGCATGGTTAGGTTGTTTTCCTGTAGATATTTCTTAACAGAAGGGCCGAAAACCAGGTTTACCCACTCCACAAAGAACTGCCTTGTGACCCATGCCTTCTGGTTTGCCCTCCACATAACTTGCAGTTTATCTTTTAAAATCTTATGTGACTTAAAGACTCTGGGGTTTTCCGAATGGTAGATGAGCAGAGGCTTGATCTTGCAGTCTCCACTCGCATTGGTGCACAGTGCGAGAGTTAGCCTATCCTTCATGGGCTTGTGGCCTGCATCACCTTCTCCTCTGCTCTTATAGAAGTCCTATTCGGCATCTTCTTCCAGAAAAGCCCTGTCTCGTCACAGTTGAAGACTTGCTGGGGGATATATCCTTTGACTTCTATCAGTTCAGAAAAAGTTTTGAGGTAATCCTCAGCTGCCTTGACATCTGAACTTGCTGCCTCACCATGCCTGACGATGGATTGAATGCCGGACCTTTTCCTGAGGTTATCAAACCAGCCACTACTGGCTTTACATGAGTCTTTCAATGCTTTGTCTCTGGAAGTGCTCGGGGTCTGCTCCAGCAAATCACCTTAAATCTCTCGTGTCTTCTTGCATATGATGCCCTGTGTTAATGTATCTCCTTTAAGCTGCTTCTCTGTCACCCACACCATCAGTAGATTCTCCATCTTTTCATGGACAGAGCTACGGAGCTTAGAAATTACTGTAACGCCCTTAGCTGGCATTATACCCTTTATCGACTCCCTCTGTTTATGCACAGTGCATATCGTTGAAGTACTATGCCTGTACTGCCTCACCAAGTCAGCCACTCGCACACCTTGCTCATATTTTTCTATGATTTCATGCTTTAATTCAATAGACATCATCCTCTTCTGAGCACTGACCTTTCCACTCGCTCTCTTCGAACCCATGGTTATAAAAAGATATGTGATAAAGTATGTAAATGCACAAAAGATGCTTCGACAATGAGGTAAACAAGCACACTGACTGAGGCGTTGGAAACTATGAGATGCTGGAGTCTCGGTACACTGGTGGGTCGTGTGCAGCCAGCAGATCTGCGCGATTACTCGTATCTCAAATGTTGCTCATATTTCAAAGCAAAAAATGGCTTGCTGAACGGCTCGGATCTCAAAAATCTCATATGTTAGGGCACTCATATCTCAAGGTACCACTGTACAAGTATATAGGTTGAGGGGGAAACAAGAGCAAAAACACCAAAATAACTAACACTCCCATAGAAACAGGCAAGTACAACTGGCCAATAATGCTAAATGCATCTCATGTCATTAGTAGTTAAATACCCATTAAAGCAGTAAAGGGTCATTTTCGGTTTATCCTCTGGATTCTTTTTTGTCTCATTAATGTTCAGTGGTACTGAGGAGAGTATTAAGAGTGTGTAAATTGGTAAAGTTTCTAAATGATCAATTAAAAAATATGTACCAAGAATTTCAAAAGGGTTTGTACCACTTAACTAAGCATTCTAGATATTTCTAAGAATATATCGTAAGGAAATAAATTAGAGGTGTAGACAATGATTTATGTGCAGAGATGTTCATAGCAACATTATTAAAATTGCCAAAAAAAATAGATTATTTAAATATTTGGCCGAAACTGGTCTGACTCAGTGGATAGAGTGTTGTCCTTCAGACTGAAAGGTCCTAGGTTCAATTCTGGTCAAGGGCATGTACCTTGGTTGCAGGCACATCCCCTGTTGGGGGTGTGCAAGAGGCAGCTGATCGATGTTTCTCTCTCATCGATGTTTCTAACTCTCTATCCCTCTCTCTTCCTCTCTGTAAAAAATCAATAAAATATATTAAAAATATTTGGAAGCAAGGTTTGATTAAATAAATTATGGTAGATTCAAATTTTCCAATTATGAAATCATAGTTCTGAAGTTCTTATTGGCAAGTAATATAGCTTCCAAAAGATACGTGACCTAAACTTTTAGAAGTAGGGCAGAAATCCATAAATATTAATGTTAAAGAGATACTGAAAGAACTCAAAAATGTGAATAGCAATTGTTTCTTAGAGTTTGGATTTGTAATTGTATTGATTGCTTTACTGATTGTTGGATTGAAAACCAATCAGAAAGAAAAGCATTATATACCTTTCATTTACATTACCTCATGTGGTCCTTAGAATAATGCAATGTGATGGGTAGTATTCAAATTATTATATCCCTTTTACATATGATGAAAAAATTCATTGAGAGATCATTTGACTTATCTAATGTCTCAGTTTCTAAGAGGGAATCTTTTATCCCTTGTATAGTACCTGGTATATCCTTAGCACTTAACTATGTATCTTTTGAGTGAATGACTTAGCTCAAAACTATTCTGCAAGCATGACAATAGGATTCATTCTATTGTAGTTCAAATTCCTGAAGCAAATCATCATGGGTTGGGCCTTCAACACTTGGCAACTTTTGAACATTCTTTATTAGATATTACAGTACTTTACTTGCATTTACAGATCATTTAACTAGAGCCAGAAATATTGAGTGTCTTTATGTTTCATCAATTTGATTTGGTATTATAACAATAATGTTTTAGTGATTTAGAAAGTAATTGCCTCAAGATAAGGGGTTGTGCCTTCTCTATGTTCAAGTTTATGCAGAGTTACTCAATTAGCCATGGAACAATCAATTTGATAGTTTAGATCCGTGGTCGGCAAACTGTACCTTGCAAGCCACATGCGGCTCTTTGGCCCCTTGAGTGTGGCTCTTCCACAAAATACCACGTCCTGGGTGAGTCTATTTTGAAGAACTGGCATTAGAAGAAATTTAAGCAGTAATGATACTTTCATCTAGGATATTATAAGCAAATTTTGTCCCCCAAAATAAAATATTAAAACTGTTAACACTAATGGGACTGTCTTTGGAAACAGAGTGTTTAAGCAGGCAATTTAAGTATGAATGAGGTCAGAGATTAAACAGAATTTATATGCATATATGCATAACCCATCAACACAGATTACAATGGAGTGAGGGCCTGGGAGGGAATCAATGGGGGGGAAAAGGGATATCATTAATACTTTCAACAATAAAGTAATTTTTTATAAAATAAACAAATTATGTTCACTGAAGACAAACTAAAAAAATATAAACAATCTCATAAAGGTATGCCCCTAATCTGATATGATTGGAGTCCTTATTAGAAGAGGAAAATAAACTAGAGCACATGCTCTCTCCCCTCTCTTGTCTAAAACAAAATGACAATGTGAGGACACTGGGAGAAGGTGGCCATCTGCAAAGCAGAAAGACAGTTCTCACCAGAAACCAAACCTACTGACACCTTGATCTTAGACTCCCACCTCCCAGAAATGTGAGAAAACAAATGTCGGTTGTTTAAGCCACCTAGTCTGGTATCATGTTATGGGGGCCCAAGCTGATTAATATTCAAGATTCGTGGATGAAATCGCCCTCCTAAGCTCCATGCTAAAAATCAAAGTTTTCATCCATTGTAAACTGAGAATCACATTAAAGATGAGTGGAAGCATTCCAGTACAGGTATCCAGAAATTATTTTCAAGAGAGCCATAAAATACAATATGTTGTTATTGATCTTAATAAGGAAAAAAGGGAAGAAGTGATGTAACTTCACTAGAAACTCTTTTATGAGTTTCAATTTAAGACATTTTTTAAAGTAGATTTTCACATATGAGGACAAATACAAAAGTGTGCTACTGAAGCTTTTGATACTGTTAAATATGGCAAATACTATGTATTGTTTGTGTGTTTAGTTGTGTTGGAGCAAGGCTGATATTGTCATGAACAAGTAAGTATAGCCATTGTGGTTTATAGCAGCTATTCTAGGCAACTAGTCTGACGCTACTATTCAGTGTCAGTGCTATTCTAGTCATTAATTTCTTCAACTATAATTGATGCTTAGAGCAAGAAGAACAAAAACACGAGCATTTACTGAATAGCCATGTGAGTAACTCAACAGAGAAAGCTGATGTGGTCAGCTTCTTTCTGAGTCTGTCTTCCCTGTCAAAATAAATGGTTACAGATATGAAAAGAACATAGAAAAAACTTTATCAGAGAAATAATACTCATTCTGGGGAAAGACACTCAAGTTTATGGAGAAAAACTGATCTTTAAGAGCTTTGTTACTCTGTTAATCTAATCATCAAATTCAAAGTTTTGCCACTATTGAGAATATGCATGACAATGCTCCACAGATTGAGAGACTGGCTCCAGAAAAGGGAGATTCAAAATGTTGTATTTTTAATTGATTTTTTTAAGAGAGGAAGGCAGAGGGAGAGAAACATCTATGTGAGAGAGTGCAACACCTATAGGTGGTCTTCTGCTTGCCGCCCCCTCCCCCAACTACTACGAGGGATCAAGGCTGCAACCAGAATCACATCATCAACCTTTCAGTGCACACCCAACCAACTGAGCCATATTCGTTGGGTCTTAAAATGGGTATTAACAGAAATATTTTTATAATAAATGCAGAGCTTTCTATGATTTACTTTACAGAAGGCAAAATTTTTTAAATTTTTGACCTGGCCATGGTGGCTCAGTGGTTTATTGACCTATGAACCTGGAGGTCATGGTGTGATTCCGGCCCGGTCAGGGAACATGCCTATCTGTGGGCTCAATCCCCAATGTGAGGTGTGCAGGAGGCAGCCGATCAATAATTCTCTCACCAATGATTTTTCTGTCTCTCTCCCTCTCCTTTCCTTTCTCTGAAATCAATAAAAACATTTTAAAAATATAAAATAAATGTGATCTTTGATAATATTAAAAAAGAAATCAGACTCAGTAACTTGACTAGTTTTTAATGAGCTAAATCATCTATTCAACATTTCCTGAGGGATTCTATGTGTAAGACATTAGGTTAAGCACCTGTGATGATAGATAAAAACTCAATACCTGTCCTAAATAAAGTTTTGTTTTGTATAGTGATTATTAAATTTTGGTGATGATTCAGTAGCTAGGGAACAAAGTAGCTAGGGAATTCTGCAAAGGCATGCCTAAAAGCTTTTTACTTCCTAGATTCACGTTAGGGATACAAATCTAAATTGCCCTTGGCCTCAGAAGTCAGGAGAAGAAACTGTAATCCAGTACTGTTTAAAAGAAACCTAATATAAATCACAAATGCAATTATACATGTGTAGTATTAACTCTTCTTGTAGCCACATTCAGTAATGTAAAAACAAAATGGTTAAGTAACTTCCATATTTATCTATATACAGAATATTATAATTTCAACATATAATCAATATTATTAATATTAATATAAAGTCTTCAAAATTGTATGTATACTTTATACTTATTGAATATCTCCATTTCAACTAGCCACATTTTTAGTACATATAGCTAGTGGCTATTTTATTGAGCAACACAATTCTAGTCTGTATGGTCCTAAACTTGTATTCTTTCTGAAGCTTGCCTTTTACGTGACCCCAGCAATAAACATTTTCTGAGATACCAGTTGAGCTTAGCTAAATTAGATATCTACTGACTAGATCCCAATAAGAGCTCCCTACAAAGAAATGCTATTCCAATCTCTCTCAACCTGCAAGAGCCATCTTTTCAGTGTCCTTTTTCATGTCCCACTGGACATACTTCTATTTTAGTAGTCATGAAGATTTAGGGCATTAAATCAATGTTTTCTTCTATATGACAGCATAATGAGGCAGAGGTCTTGAATCAAACTAATCTGAGTTCTGACCCCAGATTAGTCCCATGGCAAATTCCTAACCTCATATTTAAAATTAGAGGCTCAGTGCACAAAAATTTGTGCACTGGAGGGGGGTATCCCTCAGCCCAGCCTGCACCCTCTCACAGACCAGGATCCCTCGGGGGATGTCCACCTACTGACTTAGGTCCACTGCCCAGAATATCAGACCTAAGCTGGAAGTCAGACATCCCTCTGGCAGCCCTGGAGCCTTTGGGGGATGTCCACCTACCAGCTTAGGCCCACTTCCCTAAGCTGCAGTCAGACATCCATAGTGTTGCTGAGGAGGCAAGAGAGGCTCCTGCCAGTGTCACTGCACTCACAGTTGTCAGCCCGGCTTGTGGCTGAATGGAAGTGCACTGACCCCCCAGGGGGCAGCTCCTGCATTGAGCATCTGCTCCCTGGTGGTCAGTGCATGTCATAGCGACCAGTTGTTCCCAGTTGTTCCACCCTTAGAGTCGATTTGCATATTATCCTTTTATTATATAGGATGAGGATAGTAATATTGCATTCCTTACAGTGTTTCTGTAAGAGATATTTGAGATAATGTTTATACATTTGAACAAAACAGCATATTGACTATCAGTGGTAAAAACTTCATAAATAGTATCTTATATTATGTTACAATATTATTAATAAAACAATAGCCTCTTTATTTTTGTGTTCTTTATGCCTAGCATATCAGGATTTTAATATATTTTATTGAATTAATTAGTCAAGGCTCACCAGATATGATAATGTATAAACTTGCTCAAGCTTTTAACTTTCCAGAAAATGGAAATTTTAGAAGTGTTACTGCTAAGCAATTAAATTGAGTAGTCTTAACTTAAAGTTTAGAAAGTTAGTCTTAATTCTATTATTTCTCTAAAACTTCATAAGCAAAATCCTGTGGGTCTTCATGGCCTTAATGTGCATTCAGAAGCATCTGTAGTTCCTTCATCTTTTCCCATTGTCTAATGGAAATAAAGAATGTTCTTTGATAACCTGCTATAAAACATCTAGTGAAAGTGAAAATATTCAGAATGGAAAAATTAGAAGCCAATTGCCCAACATTACAATGAGTCTTCTTATTTCCTAGAAATAGTATTGTTGGAAGAATAGAGTTTAGAATCAAAGGAGCTCAAGATCTTAGAAACGGACACTACTCATTACATACATACACATCCGTTCAAAGACAGGTACACACAAACACTGTCATACACCCAGGCTGACAACTCCTGCTGGAATTCTTTAATATTTTCAACTAACATTGACAAATAAGACAAGAACTTCTTAGAATATGCCAATGTTTGGATGGTTTGAAATTCTAGGTGGAACCACTGATAAGATTATTTTGTTTCTCTCTCATTATATTGGCTGTTCCCCAACCCTGGCCTATAGAGTAGCACATTTTGAGCTGCTATTGTCACAGGAAATGGAGTGATAGATAGCATGTGACTTGGAGCCCCTCTCAAAGAATTTGTCATTGAACATCAAAAAGTCATACTGCTTATTCACAAATAGAAATATGTGGATATTTCCATTTTGCAGATTATAAAGGACATTGTTCTTAAGGACGCTACACTTGACATTTTTTTAGCCATACCTGCATTAAGACATTTTTTGACATCCTCACCAGAGGATTTTTTTTATTGATTTTAGGGAGAAATATCGATGTGAGAGAGAAACTGATTGGTTGCCTTCCGTTTGCACTCTGATCTGGAATAGAATTGGGGTGGGTGCAACGTTTTGGTGCATAGGACAGTGCTCCAACCCTCTGAGCCACACTGGCCAGAGTCACAGCTGCATTTTTCTTACTGATTTGTGTTCCCATATTAGATTATACAGCCCTTAAGAATGTGGATGGATTTCCCAAGTGAATATAACCTTCATTTTGGGAATCCAGATACACTGAGGAAAATGAATCTTCTTGTACATTTGATGGGAAGTGGTGTTCAAACTGTTTTTGAGCACTAGCTGCAGGGTCGATCAGACAGAACTGAATTTGAATCCTGGCCATGCATCTTTCTAGCTTTGTGACCTCAGTTTTCTTACCTGTAATAGGAATATAATAGTTACTTTGTAAGGTTGTTACAGTTATTTAATGTATAAATTACTATTATCATTACTATTATTATGATACTAGGTAGAGCAGATCTGTCTGCAATAATTAGGAAAAATATGTTACAGTAAATTATGGTTCTAGGCAATTAGTAAAGCCTTAGATATTGTTTTCCAAAATGCCTAGAATGGTAAAGCAAATACAGTGGTACCTCGAGATACGAGTTTAATTCATTCCGTCACCTTGAGGCATGGGAAACTATTAGACGCTCGAGTTGAGGTAAACCGGTGGGTCGTGTGCAGCCGGCCGATCCACGGGATGACTCCTATCTCAAATGTTGCTTGTATGTCAAAGCAAAAATCGCTCGCTCGATGGCTCGTATCTCAAAAATCTCCTATGTTAGGACACTCGTATCTTGAGGTATCACTGTATGGCAAATGTTGTCAATTGGAAACTGGGTGATGGGTATATGGGAGTTCTTTGAACAGTACTAGTTTTATAAATTTTCTGTAAGTTTGTGATTAATCAAATTTTTTTAAAGTTGCAAGTGTCTAAACATCTATTGTCTTTGAATTTCCGTAGTGTGTTTGTGAGTAGGGAACAACCCAGGAACAATGGTGACTCTGAGTTTGTGATTCATTTGATTACAGTGTGAGTATAGCACCTCTCTTGGGTTTTATGCTTGTTAATATATTTGTCTTACTGTGAAGTTTCTCTGATCGGAGGGGGGTGTCAGATTACTCAAACATTAATGATGTCCTAATTTGAAGAGTGTTTGCATCAGCACTCAGGCACTCATGGTGACCTTAGCTGGAAGCCCTCTCAAAAGTGAGAGGCCTTTCTGAAGTCTGGGACTCTTCTACCCTGAGAAGCTCTCTGGTTCATCCCCCCTTTCTGCTCCTCCTTGAGTTCAATCCAAGTTTCCAAATAAAAAGATCCATCGTTGTAGTGACCTTTTCTCAGCCTCACTGTCAGCTAGGAAAGCACTGAAGCTGTTAAATTCTCTTCCTGCCTGGAATTCTTTACCTAGGAAAGTTCTATAATATATTACAGTTTCAAAAATAAATCTAAAACAACCATGGAAGTGCCTTTAGATTACAAAAAAAAAAAAAAAACAAACAAACAAAAAAACCTTGTATAAGCTTTTCATGTGGTTCCAAATTTTCCTTTCAGCAATAAATCAGGTAAGGGCTGTGAAGCTTCACAAACATGTCACTGCAAAACGTGTTAGTATGATTTCACTTTTGAGGGTAAAATGGGATCATCCTTGGCCATGAAGGCCAAATTCCAGGCATTAAGCCCTTTGGAATATCTCCAGAAAGGCAGTGTTATGTACTTGATTACAAGAAAAATAACCCACTTTTAATCCTCTGTGTCACTTTCTATGAACAAGTCACTTGGTTGAGTCATTTTCATCTGGGAGACATAAGATTTGTACTTTGCCAGTGTGGAAATGGTTTGTAGGGACAAAAGCTGTATATGTATTTGGGTATTTGCTTTCATAAATACCTGATAAAATTTTAAAAATATCAGGAGCTTTTGAAGTCTCAGTGGGACCTTTCAAGGAAGGTTGACACAAAATGTATCTAAGCTTTCACTGTATTGGTGTGGTTTCTTAATTAGGAAATTTCTTGGGTTTCTGTCAGGAGTTTCACCAATCTAATTATATTATCTTTTTGTTGTTCACTGAGGTACAGAGATATTATTGGCCTTATATATTTGGGAAAAAGTACTAGCTACCTTTGATAAGTCCTTGAATCCTTCTGGCCATATGAACGCCCTAGTATAACGTAAATCTTACAAAATATTTGTATTAGCATAGTAAAATCATAAGTTAGGTGGGATTTCTTTTTAAGGTGTGTGGTCATCATTAGATAATCATGACTGGGGACACAAAGTAAAATTTGGTTTTAAGCCCTTAAACACTGCTTTCTTTATGTCTTACTTGGGGATGCGGGTGGGGGGGCATGGCAACTCAATCCTATAACATTCTCAGTGAAATTAATGTACATTCTATTTTAATAGCTTTTTATAGTTTCCATTTTTTATTAATGCACCCTGAATATGCTTTGCTTTTTATTGTGAATAACTAATAAAGGATGGCTGTAAAAATAATCATAATACTATACTATTTTCTTCCATACTTTTATCTCCCACTGTAAACTTAGAGGCTGCTCAGAAATGCAATTAAAGTAAAATGAACTCATAAAAAAAAAAAAAAACATTTAAGGCTATGACAACAGCTCTTTCAGCTCCCCGTGGCTTCTTTCATTGTACATATTCATAATAGCACAATGTTTGCTTGGCTTATTTCTTGATGTAATCTTTCTTATTTTTAGTTACCTACTATCAATGATTTTAAAAAATTGCTTACATAAGTTGAACACAGGCATTTCATATACATCTAAATTCTTGGGAGCCTAGTAAATACCAGTTACTTGTGGTGAGACAAAAAAGTTAATGAGATAAATGTTTCTAAAGTTTGATTCAATCCCATGGGATGCAAGAGGACTTTGTACTCTAAATGGTTAAGGTCCAGTAAATTATGCTGTCATTTAAATATGTTACCACCACTACTAATTAATCACCCATTATGTACAAGTTATTATTCATGGCAAAAAGAGGTATAAAACATACCCCTGGTCCTCAGACAATGTATAATCTCTTTCAGGGAAAATATAATGTAATTTAGTAAACAGTGAATTAGTATGTATAGGCCATAATTAAGCCTCCCAGGAGAAATCTTGCAAGGCTTAGGTCTTCCTTTTCCAAGGAAGGTCTCACTATAAAAGTGAGATTTGGGCCAAATCTGGTTCAATTCATAAGGGATAAACTTGCAAGTTCCAAAAGTAGAAGGCAGGATTGTGTTTAGGAGGACCAGAAGTAAAATATTTTTTTCTCCTTTTTTTTAAAAAAATATATTTTATTGATTTTTCACAGAGAGGAAGGGGGAGGGATAGAAAGTTAGAAACATCGATGAGAGAGAGACATCGATCAGCCGCCTCCTGCAGGCCCCCTACTGGGGATGTGCCCGCAACCAATGTACGTGCCTTGACCAGAATACAACCTGGGACCTTTCAGTCCCCAGGCTGATGAGCCAAAACGGTTTCAGCTCTCCTTTATTTTTAATATTTTAGTTTGTTGTTGTTGTTGTTTTTCAGAAATAGAGACATATACACCATAAAATTGAAGAGAAGGCTGAAATAGAAGGGCAAGCTAGATTTTAGAGATTCTTTAATGCAAGGCTGACAAATTTCGGCTTAAGCCTGTAACTTGGAGGTTTTTAAGCAGAAGAGTAATAGGATTTCAGAGAATTCCATAAATTGGTGAGATCTTGGGGAAGGAAGAAATTGAAAGCAAGTGAATCTACTGCCATTCTTAGACCAAGCAAGAATGCACCCAGAACAGAGCCAAGAATTTCAGAGAGCAACTGCATTAGAAACACGGAGGATAGATATATGGAAAAATAACAGAGGTGTTATTGGCACTTAGGATCCAGTACTCAATGTTGAACATCTCCTTCTATGACCAATACTTTTCAGTTCCAAGGAAATTATTTGTCATATTTCCTGCCCTACTTCTTGAAAAGAAAAAAAAAAATGGGGATAGCATCTGCAAAGTTTATTTGACTGTGCTGCTACACATACCAGATATTTGAATCACAGAACTGGTTAGGTAATTGGAAAGACTTATCAAGTCCTTTCTAGCAGTTGGCATGTATGACTAATTTCTTACCCATTGAGATATTATTTGCTAGTAGTCCCTATAGTATTTTTCCTCAGTTCTTTTCAAAGTAATTCATAAATTGGCATGGTGTTCACAAGAATTGAACATAACGACTCAAGAACATTTTGCAATATTAAACAATGCATAGTCTTCAAAATGTATATAAATAGGTCTAAATGTACTTATGCATCAAGTATTGATCAGTTTTTTACAGTGGCAATCATAAACATTGACTGATAGATTTGCAAATACTTTTATTTATGTTAACTGATACATTGAATAAATTTTTCAAAAGAATAAAAACTATGCCTTATTTAAATACTGTTTAATTAATTTTATATTCATTAATTACAAATAGTATTTATCAGTTTAATAGATCAGAAAAAATAACTGAAACCATATATTAAAATAACATTTTTCTTTTGATTTATATCTGTTGATTAAAATAATTCAAATCTGTATAATTTTAATGTGATTATATTTTTGTTTTTAACCTTTGGTTGATTTATGCCAATTAGACTTAACTTACTAGTATATAAAAATATTGATTATAAATTTTCAATGATTTTGTTGAAATGAAGGGAAGAAAAATTAATTTAAGGAATAAATAATGATATATCCATTTATAATTTTTAACTTTATTTTTAACACTATTATAGATGTCCCCATACTCTCCCCTCCTTTGCCCACCTCCACTCAGTCTCCACAATTTATGATTTTTATACAACTTCATCTTATTACTCATCTAGGATTCCTAGCCCATAAAAGAATCACTCAGATGATAGTTCAATTGCTGCCCATCCATGCCATGATTTAGTACTTACAGTATTTTGAATTTTAGTAATGCTATTAGGTGTGGAATATTACTTAAGCTAAGAATAGTTAGCATGCCTATCTACCCTTATGTTTAAGTGAAATAGTTGGCTAGCTATCTACATGGAATTATTTTCTACCATAATGATTTCTCCTTATGATATGTGATAGTATCTTAAATTATACATTTGGGATTTATTCCATTTGATTAAGCATTGTCCTTGTTAAAATACAAAAGTCTGTTGTTCTTTGGACACTCCACTCACAAACTATCAGTTTGTTCTATGATAAATGACAAGTAAGTTTGGGAAATAATAGTTTAAATAAAATTAAACATTTGTTTTCTTGTAGACTTCTCAAATCCTATTGTAGTCTGATGTGAATTGTAATACTTCAAAAAAAAATAAAACATGTAGTATTCACAAAACCTATTCAACCATGGACCCTTAACAATAAACCATTTTTTTTTTATAGCCAAGTAATATTTCATTGTATATTCCTACTAGTGACCTGGGGCTCGAAATTTGTGCACATTAAAAGGGAAGTAGAGGAAATATTTTAATATTGCTATTTGCCCTTTATCTATAATAGAAGTATCCGGCTGGGCACACCCCTGTCAAGCCCTGCTGGACATCCCAGCACAGTGGCAGAAGGCATGGCCTAAGGTCCCTCGGTCCTGGCCCATACCATGCAGCCTCATCTAAACCCACCACACAATGAGACTCCAGACCCACTGTGCCATGGGACCTATCAGTGCACCTCCTGGTGACTGGTCATTTGGTCATTATGGATGAAAATAAAGTCATGCACTTAAGCATGCACATTCATTTTCAATTCCTGATTTGTCTATGTTTTCTAAATTGCAAAATAAATAACATCTTCAGCCAGATAGCATCATAATGCCAAGTTCTTTAAATAATGACAAATACCATTCTCTCTACTCAATATGCTCCATTTGAATGGATTAAATGTATGTGACTCATGAAAGGCACTGCTGCTTGCTTTTAATAGAGGAAGCATTAGCTCATTATCTAACACCATAAAGTGGTGTAAATGGCATATACTGACTTGAAGAAAAGATGAAAACGAAAACAAAAACAAACACACAAACAAAAAAAACAATGTTCAGTGCTGTGGACAGAAGAATCCTGTTTTTCCCTTTCTATTTTTCTGTTTTTCCCATGAACCTATTTGCACTCTGCCTCAAAATCAGATGCAATTTATGGTGATATTTGAGGTACAAAGAGATGATTTTCAATCTTTAACTTTTTTTTTAAACCAATGCAGCTCAAACTTGCTCCCAATGTTCCAGGAGCCAGGCCAACATGGCTGTGAGGACACACCTTTGCTAGGTGCTGTCAGGTTTCAGGGCTGGGGCAGAAAACACACCAGGTGTTTCTGGAAACAAATCAGCTCTCCTCTCTACATAGCAGGAGTCTCTTCATTATAAAATTCAAAGCAGCAGCCATTTTCCATTACCCGAATCCCCAGCCCTCCTCGCCTGGGGGCATAGGAAGGAGCTGGGAGGATATTTACTCTGGCTCTTTGATTTATCTTATTTAATCAATTGAGTCCAGTGACAGCTGCTTCTTTGAGCACAATGCCAGCCAGCACAGGACTAGCCACACCTGGAAGGCAAGCAGGGAAGCTGACCAGTGGCTTTGACCAAACCTATGTGGACTGGTCACAGCAACCTTGGCAAGTGGGCTGCGCCTGCAGCCAGCCTGGGGTACTCCCAGCCCAGGAAAAGTATGGGGGCATGGCATGCCTGGATGAGGAACTGTGGGAAGTTGTGAGTGTTGGCTAGCCACCCTACTCTCAATTGGGGTGAGAGGCTGACCATAGGTGGGGTTAGGGGAGGGGCTGGGCAGAGTAGCCATCTTGAGATGGTGTTATGGTGTAAGGGTCAATTTGCATATCACCTCTTTATTATATGGAATGCTACATCATCTTTATCCAATCATTCATTGATGGGCACTTACATATCTTGACTATTGTGAATAATGCTGGTTCCATGTATACTTGAAAAGAACATATCCTGCTGCTTTGGAGTGAAATGCTTTAAAAATATCAATTAAATCCATGTGGTCTAATGTCATTTAAGGCTGATGTTTCTTAGTTGATTCTCTGTCTGGAAGATCTATAAGTTGATAACAATGGGGTGTTAAGTGCCATACTGTTTGAGTTCTTGGTCTATAATGTGGCCTATGAAAGAATTCACAAATAAAGATGAGTGGATCAGAAAACTATGGTACATCTACACAATGGAATTCTATGCTTCCATTAAAAAGAAGGAATTCTTACCATTTGCAGCAACCTGGATGGAACTGGAGAGCCTTATGCTTAGCGAAATAAGCCAGTCAATGAAGGAGAAGCACCACATGATCTCACTCATTTGTTGATAATAAAGAACATTATAAACTGATGAACAAAAGGATAGACACAGAAGCAGTAAAGCATCAAACAGACTGTCAAATTACAGCAGGAAGTTTAAGGAAAGGTGGGGTAAGATAAGAGATCAACCAAAGGATTTGTATGCATGCATATAAGCATAACCAATGAACACAGACACTGGGGGGTTGGGGTATCCCTGGGGGGGGGGCGATGGGGAAAAAAAAGAAGTAGATGCAGAGAATAAGTTTACTTTTCCAGAAGGGCAAAGAACAAAAAGTTATTCTTCCTTTTAAAACCTTGGACAAATAAGGGAAGGGAATTATCTGGCTACTGCTGTTGCTAGGTGACAGATATCAAGGGTGTTGTAGTTTGTTAGTTCTTCAGGAGACTATCTGAGCAGATTTCCTAGGGAGGTGTCTTATCAACATTCTTAGAGCAAAAGTTGTGAAAAGTTCAAAAGAGGCTTGTTTGAAGAGGAGAGGGATGGAAACTTTTTACTAATTATCCCTGTTGAAAACCAGCAGGGAGGAGGGGTATGTATGTAAGAGTAGCTTATCTCTTTCCTCAATTTGAACAGAGGGGATGTTTGATCTGCAGGAACTAACAAGCTTGGGAGGCTTAATTACCAGGTACTTCTCATAAATTGTGGGAGGCTATGGCAAAGAAAAATAAAGACCTCTTTCTGTCCTTACATATACTATACAGTATTACTGTTATTTTTTCCCTTTATGCCTATCAGTATTTGATCTATACGTTTAGGTACTCCTATGTTGGGTGAAGAAATGTTTATAAGGATTATGTTCTCTTGTTGGATTGAGTCCTTTATCATTATGTAATTTATTTCTTTGTCTCTTACTATAGACTTTGTTTTAAAGTGTATTTTGTCTGACATAAGTATTGTTACCCTAGCATTTTTGTTCATTACCATTTGCATGAAATATTTTTTCCATCCCTTTACTTTCATTCTGTGTCTTTCCATCTGAAGTGAGAGTCTCTTCTAGATAGCATTTGTATGGCTCTTTGTGAAAAAGGTGGAGATTAATCACAAATTGATAGTTACAAAATAGTCATGGAGATGTGAAGTATAGCATAGGGAATATTGTCAATAATGTTTTATAACTATGTATGTTGCCAGGTGGGCACGAGATTTATTGAGGGGAACATGTTATAAATTATATAAATGTCTAACCACTATGCCAAACTCCTGAAACTAATACAAAACAATATTGAATGTCAAGTGTAATTGAAAAATAAGAAATAAAAAATAAGCCATTTGTTATACTTCTATTCTTCTCAATGTAGTTTTGGAAATTCTTAACAATATGAGATTATTTCTCACTGACAATTCTGAGAAAAGGCTACCAAATGAAGCATGAAACGTTTATGTTTTCAAAGATGAATCGGAGGATAAGAAAGTGAACAGGACAAAGATTGGGATGTCTACAATCAGATCCTTCAGCCTGGCTTTATGTCTATAAAATTGCCCTGATTGAGTGGCCAGTAGGGAAGAGGGACCCTAGAAGGCACATGGGAATATATCAATTATGCATTTTCAAACTTTCATTTTCATGGTATCTGGCAACTAATGTGGCCTTTGGATTTATGTAAGTCTACAATTATTCAACTTGGAAATATTCCTGTTCTAGTGACATTCACCCCGTATATTCTTTCTAATTGGTAAAATTGACATGGAAATCATACATTTTAGGGAACAAAGGTTCTTTCAATCAATAAAACCATCATTCTCCTAGTAACTCAGCCTTAAAAGTTTGAAATCATCTATGACATTTATCTCTCCCTTGCCCTATTAAATCTATCACTGAGTCCTGCTTCATTAAGTTTCTTGAATTCTTTCCACAATTCTAGCTCAGAACTCATCTCCCTGTTGACAACCATTCTTCATGATATTGTCAGGTTCATCTTCATGAAAACTCTTTTCCCCCCATTTATAACAATCTATTGCTCAGACACCTTTATGGATACAACATCTCAAACTCTTTCAGATGGCATTCAAGAACTTCTATTTCCTAGCCCAGTGGTCGGCAAACTCATTAGTAAACAGAGTGGCAAACCACTCATTTTCTCCTTTCCCTCACATCTTCACCCACCTAAAATCAACACATTCTTCAACACACAGAGAACAAGATTTGTGGTTGGTAATAAGCCTTTCACAATACATAGTGATATCTACCTCTTCTGGACTAATTGAGCATTACTCTTTTTGGCTTTGATTTGTGACTAAGTCCCATATGTCTTGCCCTGTATGTACCTTATCTCCTGAAGATAACAATTCTATCTAATCCTTATTTTAATCCTCTAAAACTTAACAGAAAACACTTTTGAAGAATTCTAGTGAAAGAAAATATTTTATAAATGAAAATGCTTCAAGTGACCCTTATCTGATCTCTGAACACAAACTTGAGCATAATAAAAATATCTGCATTTTCTTTCCTCAAAATTTAAACATTTCTCAGTATTTGGATTTTATATTAGTACTTGATTGTATATATTTTCCCCTGAAACATTATTTGTATTCTGTTGCATCAATTAATTACTTTATTAACAATTAATAAAATCCTCATTTTATGGTGAATTCTTTATTTACTAAACAGGAATAGGGAAATATCATTATTTCTAAGAGAAAGTGATGCTTTCATGCCACAAATCTTTCAAACAACTGCCAAATGATTAATTCATATTTGTAATAAGCAGATATGTTATATTTTGGGAGAGAGAGGAATTCATTTCTGATTATCCTAAATTGTTTATTAAAACCACCTTGAAAGTGTTTCCTGATTTCCTTATTGACTAATTATAATTTGAATGTATTTGGGCACAACTTATGGTACAGCATCTGATTGCAGATGTCTAATTGGAGCAAACTTGTCTTTTCTTTCTCATTTTTCTTAAAGAAAAACCTTTTAGAAAATGCCAGCATTTGGAGTGCTAATAATAATATTTCAAGGAAAATTAGCAGGCAACTTATGTGTGTGCTGGGGTGTAGAGCCTGTGAAGGAAGAAGGCCAGAACCCTGCTACCTTCACAGAGCACAGGAACAGTTCATCATCAATATGCATATAAGACAACATCATGGTAGTTGCCTGGAAACAAGTAAGAGTGCGTCAAATAATGAAAAGGACTCTGATGCTCCAGTGCACCAAATTGAACTTCAAAACTACTAGAAAAAGGGGTTGTGACCAATTAGCTCACACAATTCAGTGCTTGAAGATGTATTCTTAAAAAAAATCCTGTATTTAATTTTTCTATCAACTTACATATTTTTTTCAATGGAATACTTATTAATTGGTCACTCAGAGTTTAGGGAAATGGAATGGTAAAGCCTGATGTAAATGTTTTACAAGGCTATTGGGAATCTTGTAAATGATAGGGTATCCCTAAAGATAATCCCTCTCATTACACATTTATAACCCTACCCTCAAATATTCTATCCAGCTGCAGGAGGCGCCTGATAATCTGTCAGGTAAAGTCAATGCTTCAAAATTCCCATCCATTCTAATGACAATATGAGACAAATGATTTCAGAAAGTTTGGAGTGACTGTTCTTTGGTTTTCAATGGTGGAGAGAAGAATATCCTACAGTGGCATGAGAGGATCCTTCTGGCTAAATTCATCCCCTTCTCAGCACAAAGGATACTCTCTCTGTCAAACTTGACAGGGGGAAGAAAGACACATGCCTATGCTGTTATAGAAACACCAGGTCATTTAAGTGTGAGAAAATATGTAATGAAAGAAATTGGCCCAGGATTTCTAACATTTTACTATTCCAAAACAAAACTTATGGCAGTGACTTAGTGTCAGTGTATGAACCAAGTGGTCACTGGTTTGATTTCCAGTCATAGTTAGGGCACAGGCCTGGGTTGCAGACTTAATCCCCAGTAGCAGGAGTGCTAGAGGCAGCAGACAGGTAGTTCTCTCTCATTGAAGTTCTCTCCCATTGATGTTTCTTTCTAACCCTCTCCCTTCCTCTTTTTCTAAAATCAATAAAAACATATTAACCTCCCAAAAAACCTAAAATTTATGTATGGTATTATTTCTTTTTTAAAAAAATTTTATTAAATAGCTTTTCTCAAAGTCTAGAATCTTCTGTATTAAGACGAGTGCACTGTTCCTTAGTATTACATGTTATGGTAAAGTGTCATCTCACCTATTATCTAAGCACTTATCAACTACGTACTAAGAATCTATTGTGCTCAGTGTCCTGGGCAGAGAAAATTATGAAGTTGATAAAGTTCCAGCATCTGAAAGTTGGAGCTCACAGCCCACAGTGGAGGAGGATGTAGTATGTAAGTTAATAACTATAACAGCACTGCATATGCTATAATGGACTGTTTTTGCAGCTTTCCACAAATTCAGAGGAAATGATAAATTATTCTCTCTGGCAGAATTAGGAAATTTTCACTAAAATGAGTTAAGCCTTAAATAAAGAATATGAGATTTTGCCTGATAAGGAAAGTGAGAAAGGTCTCCCAAGCAAAAACCCTAGCCTTTCTGATCATAAAAAATCTTGGGGTTTTGTAAAAGTACAGATTAACTGATCTTATTCAGATCTGGTATAAGAGGTGTATTTTCTCAAATGGTTCACAGTTCTTTATAGTAATTACCCAAGATTTAGCGAAACTGTATTCTAAAAGGATACTTAAATTTTAATGTGGCCCTAGCTGGTTTGGCTCAGTGGATAAGAGTGTCGGCATGAGGACTGAAAGGTCACCAGGTTTAATTCCAGTCAAGTGCATGTACCTTTGGTTGCATGTTCAATCCCTGGCCTAGTCAGGGTGTGTTGTGTGCAGCGGAGAACCGGTCAATGAGTCTCTCTTACACTGATGTTTGCCTCTCTCTGTCTCTCCCCTTCCCTTCCATTCTCTCTAAAAATCAATGGAAAAATACCCTCTGGTGAGGATTAACAACAACAACAAAAAATTTAATGTGCATTAGAATTACTGGAAGAACTTGTGAAATAGCAGCTTTGAATTAAATTCAGGTGGTCTAGCCTGGTATCTGATATTTCTGTCAAGCTTGCAGGTAATGATATTGCTGCTGGTCCATGTACTACACTTGGAGGAGCAATGTTTTAAGCCATAATAAGGAGATAAGGGAACATCCAATCACAGACATTTTAAAGAAGAATCATGGCTAGATTTGTTTTGGAAATCTCACCTGGTATTGTTGCAGAGAATTGATTTGTGTGGTGTATAAGAGTTAGAGACAGGAAAAAACAGGTAGAAAGTTATTATCATAGTTTGGGTGTGAGACAATGATAGAATAAAGTATAGAATTGGCAGTAATATTGGAAAAGATGATATACTTTCAAATAGTTCAAATGGAGATTCATAGGAAGGTGTGACTAGCTGGTTGTGTTGGGTGTATGGAGAGGAAAAGGGATAAATCTCTTGTAGGTGACTTGTATATACATGTATTTACATGAGGATAGAAGTAAAATACGTTTTTCAGAAAGATAATTATTTAGGGAATATTACACTTTTATTGGTCAAGGTTCTCCATAGAAATGGAACCAGCAGAAACTGGTTTGGCTCAGTGGATAGAGCATCGGTCTGCAGACTGAAAGGTCCCAGGTTCGATTCTGGTCAAGGGCATGTACCTTGGTTGTGGGCACATCCCCAGTAAGGGGCGTGCAAGAGACAGCTGATCTATGTCTCTTTCATTGATGTTTCTAACTCTCTATTCCTCTCCCTTCCTCTCTGTAAAAAAAATCAATTAAAAAAAAGAAACAGAACCAAGTAGAGAAACATTCATTTTAAATAATTGGCTCAGGCACTTGTGCAGGCTTTGTGCATATAAAAGCTGATGGGGTATGACTATAATCTAGAGACTCAGGAACGAGTTGGTAGTCCCAGTCTAAAAGTATTATATTTTGCTGGCAGAATTCTTTCTTGCTCCCTCCCTGAAGGGTCAGTCTTTGCTCTATTCAAGCCTTCAGCTGATTGAATGAAGCCTACCCACATGATATCCCCATTCGCACAATATGAACATCCAGTAATATGGTGTTTAAATGTAAATAAATAATCACCATCCATTTAATAAAAAAAAGATGTGGCTATTAAATGTGATGTAGTAGAACACAAGTTTTCAAACTGCTGAGCAAAGAATTGGGGATTTCTCAATATGATTTTTTAAAAGTTTCCAGTAAAAGGTGTCTAGAAAGTTATTCAGTCCCTTAGAATTGTCTCTGTGCAACAATTCAAACACACCACTCCTGTTTTCATCGGTTTTACAGATTGGTCCATTTTGAGACTTCAAATAAAGAAATGTTTTACAAACCTACCCTCTTTCATGTTTTAAAAGCCAAAATAAATAGGATTACTAAATATAATAAAAGTTGCCATATATTGATAAAGAACATGATGTGAAATAGTATGTACTTGCCATCTGTCTGACTCTGTTCCTCATTATATAAAAATGAGGTTAATAATAGTACTTATCTCATAGTGTTATTTTGAAGATTAAATTATCTAATTAGTGTCTGGAACTTAACAAGTGCTCTGTAATAGAAAAGAGTCTCAAAGGAAAAGAATATACCAAAAGCCTATAGTGATTAACTCAAATTGAGATTACACATAATTATTTCCTTCATTGACTCCTCTCAATTTTATCATTTTTTCCTATAATGGTCACATATTATTTCTAGTCAACAGAAGCATAATGATGTTCTTGAAAAGAATAAAGACTCCTCTATGGACAGGGAGTGCTATCTATATTTATATTTCACAGTGATGGTGACTGCCTTTCTATGGCTTTCGTTACTAACAGACCTTTCACTGATTGAAGCCATTTCTTTGCTTTGTAAGCTCTGTAATAGCAACCGTCCATTGTGATCAAAATAAAAATAGGCTATCTGCTGTAGTTGATGAGCTTGTTGTTTCTGTAGTTGTGTTTCAGTTGTAATGCTTAATTGAGGCTCTCAGTTTTTTTTTTTTGTTGTTGTTTTTTTTTTGTTTTGTTTTGTTTTTTTAATGCGGAACATTGTTTTTCCCTGAGTTGGTTAAGGATCTTGTTTAGTGTATTCTTACCTGAAATAGATGTTATTTTTATAGAAAAAAGTCACCTCTTCCAATGACATCCAATATTTTCGTGGCTATTTTCATTTTTATGAGTCTTTTAATTCCTGTTTTGTATCTTTTCCATCTGTATATTAAGTTGAAGTTTAACATTTATACATTCCAGATTCTCTTGAACAAGGTGTTTGTAAAATAAACCACATATATTCCATGCATGATTTACCATATGATTTTAGGGTTAAAGAATAGGTGATCAGAAATAGTAACTAAGCTATTTATAAATCCAATTACCATCACCATAATTTCATATAAATTTTTTGTATAGTCAGGGTTCCATGATATTTGTTCTCTTTTCAGGTGCATGTGACCTAGAACTGGTTGACACTGTATTGCTCATCATCTTTTTATGGTTACTAATTTAATTCCATTGTGGCTAGAAAAAAATACTTAGGGTAATTTGAATATGTTTAATTTTATGGATTTTTTCTGTGGCCCAGAATATGGTCTATTTGCTAAATGCCCTATGTGCATTTGGTAAGAATGAGTGTTCTGCTGTTCAGTGGAATATTCTATGAATATCAATTAGATCAAATTGCTGGATAGTGGAATTCAAATCTATTCTATTTTTGCTGATCATTGGACCAATTATCTTAATAGTTATTGACAGAGTGGCATTTAAATATCTGATTAATTGATGTGGCCAGTGTGGCTCAGTTGGTTGGAGTGTTCTCCCGTACACCAGAAGGTTGCAGGTTCAAATTCTGGTCAGGGCATATACCTAGTTTGTGGATTCCATCTCAGGTTGGGGTGTATGTGAGAGGCAACTGAATAGATGTATCTTTCTCACATCAATGTTTCTCTCTCTCCTCCTTTCCTCCTCCCTTCTTCCATCTCTAAAAACAAGAAAAACAAACAAACAAAAAACTTAAGTATGTGACTACATTATATATCTGTTCACTTCTACTTTGAGTGATAACAGTTTGTTTCTCACTTATAATTTATAACTCTGTTATTAAAGCATAAACAATTAGGATTGTTCTGTCTTGATGATGTTCTCTTAACAATCTCTTGTTCCTTTATCATTACCAAAATGTTTTGTTTAATCTTTGTAATATTTTTTGTCCTGAAATTCACTCTGTCAAGTCACTCCAGATTACTTTGGACTTACAGTAGATCAGTATATTTTTTCTAGTCTTTTTTAAAAATTTATTTGTACATTTGCGTTTATAGTGTAAAGGTAGTGTATAGTTGGATGTTGCATTTCTATCCAATTTGACATTCTGACTTTTAATTCAGAGAGTTCGAACTTTTATATTTTATGTGATTATTGATTAGATTTAAGTCTAATCTTGATATGTGTTTTCTGTTTGTCCCATCTGATTTTTGTCTCCTTAATGCTTTCTTCTGCCTTTTTTTATACTGAGTGATTTTTTTTATTCCCTTTTATTACTTTGTTGGCTTATTAGAATAGCTTCTGGTTTGCTCTTTTAGCGGTTGTTTTAGGGTTTAAAGTATGAATCTTAAACTTCACAGTCTACCTTCAAGCTATATTGTAGTTCTTCACATGTCGTTTTTCACATATAGAATAAAAAACTTACAATATTATACTTTAATTTAATTCCTCTTGCCTTTATTTGATTCTCATTATGTATTTTGAACCACACAATAAATGTTTATTTTTGTTTAATGTCAGTTACCTCTTAAAGATATTAAATAATTTTTATAAATGTTTTATATTTACCCATGTATTTACCATTTCTAGTGCTCATTATTCATTTGAGTAGCTCCGTGTTTCCATTTCATGAAATTTTCCATTTTCTTGAAAGATTTATTTTAACATTTTTTTTGTAGTGCAAGATTGCTTGTGTTGAATTCTTATAGAAATTGTATGTGTGAAAATATTTTCATTCTCACTTTTTAATGTCATTTTCATTGAGTGTAGAATTCTAGTTTGATTGATGCTTGCTTTCACTCATTAATTTAAACAGTTTGCTCCACTATCTTCTCACTTGTATTGTTGCTAACAAGAAATCTGTTGTAATATTTATCTTTTTTTTCTTCTGTGCATAATGTGTAAATTTTCTCCCCACTGGCTGCTTTAAAATGTGGTTTTCCTTTGGTCACTGGTTTTGAGTAAATTGATCATGTGTGCCTTGGTGTAGTTTTCTTTATTTTTTTATTTGAATTGTTAATTGTTGAAAGTATTACATATGCCTTCTTCCCCCCCACCTTGACTTTTCCTGGCTACTCCCACCTCCCACCCCCTAGCACATGCCCTCACCTCACCCCCCTACTGTTTGGTGTCATTTTTTTCATATATTTTTTTAGTTTGCCTAGGGTTTGCTAAGATTCTTGGTTCTAAAATGCCATTTTAATTTATTTTTCATTATCCCATATAATAAAGAGCTAATATGCAAATGATCATAATGCCCTCACACCCTTGCACCCTTGTGTCAGGGGACCTGAGGCCAGGCCAGGAGATCTGAGGCCATACCCTCCACCCCAGTGCCAGGCCAGGTGACCTGAGGCTGCACCCCATGCACTGTGGGGCTTTATGGGGGTGGGCCGGCCAGGTCTGGGTCTGCGTGATTTAGAGGTGCACACAGGTTGGTGGGTACTTGACTCTGGGTACTATGGCATGCCCCAGACTCTAACTGAGGGAGCTTTTCATATACATTTTACTAATTTTCTTTCATCTCTTACACTTCTATTATAGAGAAAGGGCAAATAGCAATATTAAAGTATTTCCTTTAATTAATTTCCTTTTAATGTACACAAATTTCGTGCACAGGGCCACTAGTTTATTAATATGGGTGGGGATGGTGCTATTTCATTTTCCAGGAATCAGACTGATTTTTTTTTTCCTCCTGACTGAGAACTACTCCTCCACAAGTGGCCCAAGATATTATTCTGTCCTTAGTTTGTATGGAGAGCAGTGGGGTTAGCTGGCAACCTGGCATTTTTATCTGCCTGGTCCCCAGAATAGTGGAATGGACCAGCCCCTCTTCCAACCCCAACTGAGGGTTCTTTGTGGCTATTCAGAGCCTTTGCTTCCTTTGCATAGCTCCAAGAGCAAACAGGTGTGGAAGGCTGTATTCCCTGCCTGAGGCTACTGGGAGGAGCTGGCACTTCAGGAGACAAATGGCTGCTTCAGTTTGGAAGGTTATGAATGTCCACTGCTAGAACCCTGGGATATCTCCCTGCCCTGCTTCCATCTACAGCCTCTCCACAAATCTGTGCCTCTCCCAGCTCCCCAGCCAACTGAATTAGTCCTATGTTCTAGGTTTAGTGAATAAATGCAAAGACAAAACAAAAGCAAAACAACCACAAAACTGCTAGTTTCTCTCCTGCCTGCACTGGGTTGCTCAGGCCACTTTTCAGCTGGCCTGTCAGGGCACAGCCTAGGTCTGTATTTCCTGGGCATCAGCAGCCCTGTGAGTTTTCCTTTTCTTAGTTGTGTATCAGGTCTATCACCAAGGGATATGGCTTTGGTACAATGCAGCTTTCACCTCATCCTCTTGGCCCAGTGTCCGGGTGGCCTACTCCTGCCCAGATCCCTGTTCCTACTGTTCTCTAGGCTTCCTATGTCCATATTGATAATTGTCTCCTCAGCTGTGCCTAATTTGTTAATATGAGGTGGATGTTCTCTGATTTAGTTGCTTACCAGTATGGCCCCAGGACAAAGTGCACAACATGTCTGTCTATTCAACTGCCATTTTCTTCTCCCTCGAATACTAGTATTGTGGTTTCTAATATCATCTATAATAATGTATAATAATAAAAGCATAATATGCTAATTATACTGAACATCTTTCCAGATGACCTTCAGGACTAAGTCGGGGCTGTAAGAGAAGCCCAGGTTCTGGGTGCCAGAGGGAAGCCAGTGTTGGCAGCTGGGGAAAGGAAGGACTACTCATGCATGAATTTCATGCATTGGGCCTCTAGATCTCTAATAAAAAATACCAGGGCTCCTTAAAAATAATGTATTTGAGGACTGGAGCTGGATTATATATACTAATCCTGGAATATCTTGTAATTCTAGTATGTAAGAAATTGCTCAAGAAAATTTCACAATGATGTGGGTATGCCAAAGGGACAAATAAGCCAACTTTAAAGAGCACCCAATATCCAAAGCTAAACATTTTGAGCAAGAAAATAAATATACTCTCATTGGATTATTACCCAAAGTAAAAAGTAAATAGTGCATATAAAGAGACAAATCAAAGAATTATATAAAACTAGTTGCCATGAGCATGAATCCATGTACTAATAGATCTCCGGTAGCTTGCTGCTGCCCTCCTGTAGCTCTCCACCTGCTGTCCCATCCTCCTATAGCTCTTTCCACCCCTCTCCCCCTCATAACTTGCTGCACTGTTTCCTCCTGTAGGTCTCCACCGACTGCTTGTAGTTTGCTGCCACACCCTCCTGCTGATCCGTGATCCTGTCATTACAGGTTTGGTCATTATACTTCATGGCTTAATGACCATTTGGATATTACAACTTTATTATAAAGGATAATTTACGTTTCTGCTTCTGATTATTTACCCTTAAGGAACTAGAACAAAAATCCCCAATCCTTAAATGTGAGCTGTGCATACATATATGTAGAAAGAGGCCAATAAAGGGGCATCTTCTTAGTGAGTAATCCTGATAAACACTATCTCGTCAGGTGACCAAGTTGTCATCAGTGATAAGTCATGCTGATTTTAAGTGATGAGAATGGCACTTTACCTCTGTGATCTTCCACCCCCAAACTATATCACTAAAGTAATAATGTAAAAAGTATCCAACAAATTCCAATTCAGAGAATTTTACAAAACTGGCCAGATCTCTAGAAAATCCTCAAGTTAACGCAAAATAGAAATGTTTGATAATCTGTTACAGTCAAGAGTTGCCCAAGGAGACAATACAACTGAATGTAATGTGGTAGCCTAGATGGGATCCTGGAACATAAACAAAAAAATTAGGTAAAAACTAAGGAAATATGAATAAAGTATGCATTTTAGTCAATCATTGTATATCAATATTGGTTCATTAATTGCAACAAATACACCATACTAGTATCAATTAATAAAATCAGAAATTGGTGTAGGGAATGTTAACTCTGTACTATTTTCATAGCTTTTCTGTAAATCTAAAATTACTCATTAAAAATTTAATTGGCCATAAAAAAGATGTAGAAAATTTAAATGATTAAGGTTACTCATATTACCTTAATTGTGTGTCATAGATTTATTTAGAATGACAAAAATTGTTTGCCTAGAACTTTAATAACGATCTTCTAATTTGAGTATTTATCCAGAAATTGAAACATCACTGTGCTTCCTAATTTTTGGAAACTCTAACTTAACTAAAAGAAAGACTTCTAATGATAAATAATTTTTTCTTTCCTGTCAACTTCCCATTCATCTTCATTGTGAGAAGTCTCAAGTGCATATACTATCAAGACCATATTCATTGCCAGTAATTTTTTCCAATAGGCACATTTAGCTGATTTCAGTCTCTGAGTATGCTGCATCAGTGACTTTGGGAATTTTGTAGCTATCTCACTCAAGCCAGCCTATTGAAGAGCATTTCTGTTTAAAAAAATTAAATTACAAAAAGAAACTCCGTTTATTTTGTTTCTTTGCTATAGTTGTTCAAAATCTTCTAAAAATATCATCTCTTTGATTCTTATTCTCTTAGAGAGTATGTGAGTAAATTAGATGCTACTTTTGTGCAGTCTTGGCCCTACCATCATGTATTCCTATAGTCTACTTCTGGGATTTGAAGATAAAAATTCTACAAATATTCTTAGAAGGCTAGTCAGATTCTTTGTTTCCAGACCAAAGCATTAATTAATCTATAAAATACCTCTATTTAAATTATAGTTCTTTTAACCAAATTGATAAGAAGCAGAAGTTGTAGTAAATTTTTAACAGAACTCTTACCAGGTTCCAGTGATTGTACCTCCATTTATTGCTATGGGACATTAAATCAATTAAGTATCTGATATATTGTAAATGCTGTATGAATATTCACCATCAGTATTGTTGTTGCTATGAAGATACATTATGCATATTGATTTTCATACACAAGGACATAAGTATTAGATATATGCAGTTCATATTGGAAAGAGTGCTGATGGTGACTGTCATTCTCAGTAACCTTGAAGGTTCAATGAACACTGATGAATGTCAGGAACCTCAAGTGGTGACTCCATAAAACAAAAGCTATGAGATCAATCCTCTTGACTAAGAATCTCTGGTTAGTATTTTTAATATAATTAGCTCCCAAATTGGAGAAATGTTAGTTTTCTTTTGAGCCCAAGTTATAACAATAGCCTTCTTATGACACTAGAAGTTTACAAAATAGTGCCTCTTACATTTTCTGAACAAACCTAAGCAGTCAGTATGAAACCAAAATAGAGCAAAATGTTGGTGCAGCTGTAAGGAATATATTAACCTGTGTTATGATTTCTGCTTTCATATTACTGAAAATTTAAGGCTACCATTGGATTTTCTCCTTATAATTAATATTAGCATTTTGTGACAAGTCATTACATGAAGAGAATTTGCTGGTTCTGAATTTTATGCAGTTGAAGTCCTGAGACTTAAATATATATATATTTCTGGATATTTAGTTTGCATTGCTTTTCTATTTATATGATAATTTTCTGCAAATGTAGAGAAAAGTGACCATCCTATAATAAAGATGTCATAGTTCATGATGTCCTCGCTCAAAAACCAAGGCCTGCACTATCCTGCAGATTCTCTGGTTAAAGTTAAATGCTTGGTGTTTATTGAATGTATTGTATATGGGTTGAATATGAGGACTTTAGCCACAGATTGTAAAGAAGTACTTACTTGTTAAGGAGCATGTTCATGGCTTCCCTTAAAATTATACATTTTGCACATTGCTGTACCTGAAAAAAGGTCCATAGCTTTCATCAGATTTCAGAGATCTTCTATTTAAGATATTTTTATAAGAAAACAAATGAAAGCACAATAGATGTAATCCTAAATCATGTCTATTTACATTGAGCTGTACCAGATAGTTAGAAGGAACTATTTGGGTAACATCTTTCAAAATTAAAATGACTGATGTTATTTTCATGTCTATGCTTAAATATTACCTTATCAAAGAAATTTCTCCTGACCAACCTTCATAAAATAATACTGCGTTTATCTTCTTGTTATCACCCCCCCTTTATTTCTTAAAGAATGTCTCACAAGCCCTGATCGGTGTAGCCCAGTTGGTTGGGTGGTGTCCTGTGCATGGAAAGGTTACCGGTTGTATTCTTGGTGGGGCATGTGCTCCAGTTGTGGGCTTGATCCCCTGTGAGAGCCATAGGAGCAGCTTATCAATGCTTCTCTCTCACACTCCCTTCCTCCCTCTCTAAAATCAATGAAAAAAATCTTAAAAAAGGATATACCACGAAATGACAATATATATTTTTGTCTATCTCCAAACTGTCCCCTTTTTTAGACTATATGATCCATCAGAATAGAGGTTTTATACTTTACATTGCTCTCTCTCTCTCTCTCTCTCTCTCTCTCTCTCTCTCTTTCTCTCTCTTTCTCTCTCTCCTTTTAAATATATTTTATTGATTTTTTTTACAGAGAGGAAGGGAGAGAGATAGAGTTAGAAACATTGATGAGAAAGAAATATCCATCAGCTGCCTCCTGTATGTCCCCTACTGGGGATGTGCCCTTGACTGGAATCAAACCTGGACCATTCAGGCCACAGGCCAAAGCTCTATCCATTGAGCCAAATCAGTTTTGGCTCACTCTCTCTCTCTCTTAAATATTCAGAGCCTAAAATTATGCCTGGGTATATAGCATATAACCAAAAATATTTGTTTATTAATACATGAATTAAAGCTAGCAAATAAATTGTTAACTTTTTTTTGTTTTTCCTTAAATGCATAATTACTTATTGCCATGACAAATTGGTCCAAAATGAAGGCTATATCCGAAGTGAGATTTGCCCCTTAAACTGGAGTAATAATTAATGAAATGTCTGTACAAGATAAAGTGTAAGCAGTGTAAAATATCTCTCTCTTCCAAAATGAATAAGGTTGATTAAATGATTAATAAGACTTTATAGACACTACACTGAGTACATCCATGGTTTTTCAAGTACCTTCTCATGATCAAACCTTCAGTTTCACTGTTTCAAACTTAAAATGTAGCATATAATGGGTCACTTGAAATCTGCTATATAATTTGATTTAATTGCAAACTCTCTTTTTACAAGCAATAACCTAGACACATATTGTTCATTCTTTAAATAAAAGATAATCTTATTTTAGAAAGGATCTGTTTAAAGCACATTATAAAAATTAGATAAACAACTTGTTACATTAAATGAAAGTGTCATTTGCATAAAAAATATATTTTACGTTTTACATCGTATCGTAATAGCTATAGTTACTACAATGAAATGTGATTAATGTAAGTCAATAATTCCTAAGTAGACTGTTTATAAAGATTTACCTTAATGCCATTTCAGATAAGCAAGAATAAAATATTTGGGGCATTTCTTACAATTGTATGAGTACTTAGCACAATCCAACTACACAAAACTTTCTTGAAATGCAGTGATTCCAAAATGAGGAAGATACTTGAGCAAAAATGGCTTGAATCAGATGGAAATTCAGTTGAGGGAACTGCTATCGTTTAGACTGAATTTGGAATGGGTAGTATATTAACAGAAAAAAATCTAGGAGGTAAAAAGGAATAAATACACCAATTCCTATTAATTATTGTAAGTAAATCAAGACATTGATTTAAAGGGTTCTGCTTATAATATGTCTGATTTTGGTATCAGAGTAATAGGTATGTAAAATCAGTTGTGAGGTACTTCCTCCTTTTCTATTTTCTGGAAGATTGTGTAGCTTAAAATTATTTCTCCCTTTTTGATAGAATTCCACATTGAAATTGTTTTGTCTGGGACTGGAGCTTTCTTTTCTGGAGGGTATCTGTTTCTTCAGTGAGATTTAGCACTTTCTATCCTATAAGGAATTTTTTTAAATTAATATTGAATATATAGACCTAAAGTTGGTTGTAGTATTTTCTTTCTTTCTTCCTCCCTTTCTTTCTTTCTTTCTTTCTTTCTTTCTTTCTTTCTTTCTTTCTTTCTTTCTTTCTTCCTTTTTATTTTTTTAAATTAAATCTTTATTATTCAGATTATTACATTTGTTTCTCTTTTTCCCCCTCCATAGCATCCCTCCACCCAGCCCCTACCCTTCTCTCTGCCCTTACCTCCCTCCCATTGTTCTCATCCATAGGTGTATGATTTTTGTCCAGTCTCTCCTTGTACACCCCTCACCTCTTTCCCCCTGAGAATGATCAGTCCACTCCCTTTCTGTGCTCCTGATTCTATTATATTCACCAGTTTATTCTGTTCATCAAATTTTTAATTCACTTAATTTTTAGATTCACTTGTTGATAGATATGTATTTGTTGTTCATAATTTTTTTGTCTTTTACCTTTTTCTTCTTCCTCTTCTAAAAGAGTACCTTTTATCATTTCATATAATACTGGTTTGGAGTTGATGAACTCCTTTAGCTTTTTCTTCTCTGCGAAGCTCTTTATCTGCCCTTCAATTCTGAATGACAGCTTTGCGGGATAGATTATTCTTGGTTGTAGGTACTTGCTATTCATCACGTTGGATATTTCTTGTCATTCCCATCTGGCCTACATCCTTTCTGTTGAGAAATCAGCTGACAGTCGTATGGGTGCTCCCTTGTAGGTAATGAACTGTTTTTCTTTTGCTGCTTTTAATATTATCTCTTTGTCTTTTGCTCTTGGTATTTTAATTATGATGTGTCTTGGTGTGGTCCCCTTTGGATTCCTTTTATATGGGGTTCTGTGTGCTTCTTGGACTTGGAAGTCTATTTCTCTTACCAGATGTGGGAAGTTTTCAGTCATTATTTCTTTAAATAGTTTTTCAGTATCTTGCTCTCTCTCTTCTTCTGGCACCCCCACAATTCTGATGTTGGTACGCTTGAAGCTGTCCCAGAGGCTCCTTACATTATCTTCACATTTTTGGATTATTTTATCTTCTTGCTTTTCCAGTTGAATGTTTTCTGCTTCTTTATATTTAAAATTTTTTACTTAATTCTTGCCTTCCTCTAGTCTGCTGTTAGGACTCTGTATAATATATATATTTTTTTATTTCAGTCAGTGTCTCTAGTTGGTCTTTTTTCATCTCCTCTTGGGACTCGCTAAATTTACCCATCATCTCTAGTTCGATCTTTTGCATCCCTAGTTGGACCTTTTGCATCTCCTCTTGGGATTTGATAAATTTAACCATCTTTTCTAGCATATTCTTGAAAAACCTTATAAGCGTGGTTTTGAACTCTATATCCAGTCGTTTTTTTTTTTTTTCCCCCTCCATTTCTTTTGTTTGTAATCCTTTCCCTTGTTTCGGCATTTTCACTATGCTGGGGAAACTTCTGTGTTGATTTCATCCTTATGATACCAGACTTGCAAAACCGAAGAAGCCTCTGTTGAGCTTGGGATGGGTGGAGTCTCAGGGCTTAAGGGACCGCCTTGCCTTCTAATTGGCCCCGCCCTCCACAGCCCCTGAGTCTCACGTGAATGGGTAATTGCTGGAGTGGTCCTTGTGGGTGCGCCAGCAGTGCCTCTAGACCGCTGCTTTTCTGGCTTCCCTCTAGCTTCAGGACCACATGAGTCTATGTCCCAGGCGTTTCACCCGAAACAGGGGCTTAGTGGAGTCAGAAGTGGCACAGTTGGGAGGGTCTGTCTCCTGCCCACACGTGAAAGCCAGTGGCACAATCAGCAATCCGTCCTCTGAGCAGTGCCATGCGCGCCACTAGGCCTCTGATTTTATACGAGTCCCCTAAATTTCCGTGCACCTCACCCTTTTCACAGTCCAAACTCCCCCGCATGAGTTTCGGCTGGATCTGAGGTTTATTGCCGTAAAATAAGGGGTTCAATGCCGTTGAGAGTCTCCATCTCCTTCCTGCCAGAGAAAGCCAGCCAGGTACTCTGGCACCAGCTCTCTCAGTGCACGCCTCTCTGTACCTCAGCTTTTTGCAGCTCCTCTGGGTCACCATGAGCCCCTCTCTTTCCTTCTAGCTGTAGAACTTCCACTCAGCCAGCTTTCCTGTGGTTCTGGATGATGTCCGTTCTGTCTTTTAGTTGTAGTTTTGAAATTGTTGTGCAAGGCAGCAGTATATGTTTTTACCTATGCTGCCATCTTGGATTCTCCAAATTGTTAATTCTTGAATAACCAAATGTGTATGAAGCTCAATGAGCAATCATGAAGTGACCATTATAGTAATCCATCAAAAGCAATGTCATAAAGAAGTATCACATGTTTCAAAATGAGTGTAAAATAGATAGCAACATAGGGTTTTTCTGCAGCTGTAGAGTTTGGTGTTGCTCATGTGGGAGCAATTTTCAGTTTTTTCCAAGTTATAAAATGTTTAAAATTTTAAAAAGCCTGCATTAAAAATTCTTGTATTGATTTAGTGGTGTCAGAAAAAAAATGGAGGGTTGAACAGAGAGACACCAGAATATATGAATCAAAGAGCACTCTGATTTGAAGGGGTGCATTGTGCTTCCTGGCATGAAAATATCTTGTAGCACGAGTTTTATAAATCATACTGAAAGAATAAACATTCAGAAATTCCATAACAGAATGGATATAGGCAGTACCTATTTCTACAAACATAGTAAGTGAAGTTTACTAAAAGACCCACATTTTGAACTATTGCAGATCAAGATAGTATAAAAAATGTGAAATATACAGGCTCACACTTAATAGCAAATGTACAAAATCTATATGATGAGAACTATAAACCTTGGTTGAGAAAAAAAATCAACAAAGTTGAATAAGTGGAAAACTGTATTCTGGTTGCAGTTTTATCAGTTTTTACTTCATGTATTTTTTCCAATTAAATTTATTGGGAGTGAGATTGGTTAATAAGATCATATAGGTTTTAGTTCTTCATGTATTTTGAAGCTCTGTTACTTGGTGTGTAAACATTTAGGATTGTTTTGTCCTATTGTTGAATAAAACCCTTGCTATGAAATGAACTTCTCTATCCTTAGTAATATTCTTTGGTCTGAAACAGACTAGATTGTTTCAGATTTCTTTTGATTTGTGTTAGTATGGCATTTCTCCACCCATTATTTTATGTTTAAATTATTTGTGTTTATACTGTGATTTTTATAGGAGAACTATTAGCGCTTTGCTTTTTTATCCAATTTGAAAATCTCTGACTTTTAATTGTGATGTTTAGATATTTTACATTCAATGTAATTATTGACATTGTTTTAAATTGAACATGTTGTACTTTATTTTCTATTTGTTTAATCTCTGCCTTCTTTTGGGCTAATTGATTATCTTTTAAAATATATATACTTTTATTGATTTCAGAGAGGAAGTGAGAGAGAGAGAGAGAGAGAGAGAGAGAGAGAGAGAGAGAGAGAAAGAGAGAGAGAGAGAATCATTGATCAGCTGACTCCTGCACAACACACTGGGGATTGAGCTGAGAACCTGGACATCTTCCCTTACCAGGAAATGAACCATGAGCTCCTGGTTCCTAGGTCTGTGCTCAACCACTGAGCCATGCTGACCAGGCTAGTTATTTTTTTTAATGCTCACCCAAGTGTATATTTTTATTGGTTTTATGACAATTATATTATCTCCTTATGGGCTTAAGAGTTAAAACTATTCATTTAGTGGTTGTTTTTGGATTAATATTGTTTCACAGTGAAGCCTCCAATGATATACTACTTAATATAAAAGCTTTAATTTTATAATTTGTACTTATTTTTATTCAAATAGTCAATTGTATTTAAAATATTTAAATAATAAGGATGAAAACATCCTAAATCTACCCAAATTGTTGTCATTTCTAGTGTTTTCTTTTCTGTGTAGTACCTCAGAATATGCTGTCTGATATATTTTCCTTCTGCCTGAAAGATTCCCTTTAACATTTATTTTACAGTGTGGGTCTGCTGCTGCTTGATTCTTCCAGCCTTTATACATATGAAATGGTCTTTATATTTGTAAGGTGGATTAAGGGAGTATAAAAATCTAGATTGATTTTTTTTGTCTTAGTATTTTAAAGGTGTTGCTCACTGTCTTCTCATTTGCATTGTTTCTGCCAATAAATTGCTGTCATTTTTATATTTGTTCTTCTCTATGCAGCCGGGTATTGTTTCCCCACCCCACCTGTCTGATTTTAAGACCTCTATCTCTGGTTTTGAGCCATATATTTATTAAATGCCTTGCTATGCTTTCTTTCCCCCATATTTTGTGCTTGTAGTATATTGAGCTTTTGCCTCTATGGGATTATAGATTTCAATAACTATGAAAAATTCCAATTACATATACACTGAGGAGCCAGATTATTATGACCTCTGAATGCCTAATAATCTGGCCACTCAGTGTATATCCTATATAATAAGAAGCCAATATGCAAATTATCCCCTTTACCAGGAGTTTGACCAGCAGTCAGGCCAGCCAACTACCCATGTCCCCTCCCCTTGGACAGGCTGGCCAGACCCCACCCATGCATGAATTCATGCACCAGGCCTCTAATATCTATATATAATAGCCTAAGTGATTTGTGTATGCTTACTTCAATCAGAGTTCTGATTAGCTTAAGCCACTCAACATGTGTAATTCCCCAGGCATTGGTGATTGATTCAAGGAAGGAAATTCAGGTCAATTGGATAGTAATGCAATTTCTATACAAAGAACTTTGTTCTTCCCTTCGATAGCTTGGAGAAGAATGTGAGCTTTATAGTTGTTGCAGCAATTTTGTGGCTTTAAGGCAAGAGTCTGAATTTGACAGATATAGAATTTTTAGTTTAGAACCCAAGTATAAAATATATTATGGAATATAGGTCAGAAAGATGAAAAAAAGATGAAAATAAATTAATTATAGGTGTTATCATTTTAGCCTATTGATCAAGCTCTGTCCTAAACTAGACCATCTCCAAGTTTTCAGGAATTAGAAACAATAGATTGCTTTCTTTCTTTTTGTAAATTGCATTTGAATTTTTGTTTTGTGTTTGTCACTTGCAACCAAAAGTATACTCATAGAGACCCTGACTGATATTTTCAATCAATACAATAGTGTTCAGAGTTGGCAAAACAGGTGATCAGTAACCCTTACAGAAATATTATGGCTTCCTGGGATTTGTAATACATTACAGGTGCTCTAATACTTATGCATTGTATAAGTAAATCATTTCTTTAAACCCTTATTTAGAGTCTTGCCTTCTTTTGAAATAACATAAAGACTTTATTATCTGGATTATAAAACCATTAGTAGAAGAGAAACTACAAATGAGGAAAGTGAAGTGATATTATTATGGGAAGGCTCTTTGATGGCAGAGGGAAGTCACAGTGTATTTTCTTCATATCCTGGACTAGTCAGAAATAACTTACAAAGCATAGCAGACAGGTGGGTGCAAAGACTTCTATTTTGTAAAATGTACCTGGAGTTCATTATGGTAAGGCAATTATTTGGAGCAGTAAAATTATTTTTACTATCTTCTAAACCTTATCTGTATTTAGTATATTAATTTTAAAATGTGTTTCTGTATATATAAAAGGCTAAGACCATCACATCCGAAACAACTGAACAGACGACTGAACAGGCTGTGTGGGATGACCAGGCTGGCATGGGGGTTAGTGAGGGGTGACCAAATGACCAAATAGCAGGTTGCATGGGGCGACCAGGCCAGCAGCGGGGAGGGGGGGACAGTTGGGGGTGACCAGGCTGGCAGGGTGGCACTAACAGGTGACAACTCCGGTGGCGGGGGGGGGGCAGTTAGAGGTGACCAGGCTGGTTGGTGCGGGCAGTTGGGGCTGACCAGGAGAGCAGGGGGGTAGTTAGAGGAGATCAGGCAGGCAGACAGGTGAACAGTTAGGAGCCAGTGGTCAGACATCCTCTAAGGGATCCCGGATTGGAGATGGTGCAGGCTGGGCTGAGGGGACACCCCACCCGCGCTATGCAGGAATTTTGTGCAATGGGCCTCTATTTGGATTAATATTTAGTGATAAAATTTAGTAATAAGAGTTTAAAACCTAATTATGGTTCTGGATAATCAATATTTTACTGATTATGGTATTTCAAACATGAGCTTTTTCCTTAGTTTTGTTAGAGGAGGAATCCTCCAGGCCCCTCAGACCCCCAGCTGCCCAGGGCCAGCCCAAGGTGAAGGCTCTTGGTTATGACTATGACTACCGATGTTTCGTAAATATTGCAGCACTGTTATTCAGTCTAATTCCCCTTGTTCCTTTTTTCCTTTATATTTTCAAGGCATATTATCACAGGCATCTTTCTTCATGAAAATAAAAAAAGGCATAAAATAGTACTGATTAACCATTTCCAAAGAAAAAAGAAGGGGCATATTTTACATTGAAAAATACTTAGGAAAGGAAGTGCTTTAGAGTTGAATTTGAAAGACACTTTTTGAAGTGGGGCTGTGATAGCTGGGTGTATGTTGTGTGTGTGTGTGTGTGCGTGTGTGTGTGTGTGTGTGTTTATTTTATTTTTTATTTTTGGGTCAGTCCTACTTAGAACACTGTAGTAGCAGAATACCCTATTGAATATTCATTACTTCACAGGTAGTCTGGCTTTTTCTGAGTCCTAGAAGAAAATTCTCTAAGATAAAAGAAAAATAAAAATGGTTTTCTTTTATCCTCCTAGTTGCCTTAGGTTTGTTTGTTTCTCCCTGGAAAAACAGTGGAATTTCCCACCCACCCCCACTCAAGAGCTGACCTCAGTTCATTTTTTTTTATTGTGTTACATGTATACATATCTCCCCATTGCTCCCTCCCTCTATCCAAGGCATACCCTAACCCCCCAGTGTCTATGTTCATTGGTTATGTTTATATGTATAGATACAAGTCCTTTGATTGATCTTTTATCTACCCCACTTCTCCTTAATCTTCCTGCTATAATTTGACATTCTGTTTGATGCTTTACTGCCTCTTTATCTATCCTTTTGTTCATCAGTTTACAATGTTCTTTATTATCCACAAATGAGTGAGATCATGTGGTGCTTCTCCTTCATTGACTGGCTTATTTCACTAAGCATAAGGCTCTCCAGTTCTATCCAGGTTGCTGCAAATGGTAACAGTTCCTTCTTTTTAGTGGCAGCATAGAATTTCATTGTGTAGATGTACCACTGTTTTCTGATCCACTCATCTGCTGACAGGCACCTAGGCTGTTTCCAAATTGTAGCTATTGTAAATTGTGCTGCTATGAACATAGGGGTGCATAAATCCTTTCTGATTGGTGTTTGAAATTTCTCAGGATAAATTCCTAAGAGTGGGATTGCTGGGTCAAATGGGAGATCCAGTTTTAGTTTTTTGTGGAAATTCCATACTGTTCTCCACAGTGGCTGCATCAGTCTACATTCCCACCAACAGTGCACAAGGGTTCTTTTTCTCCTCATCCTCGCCAACACTTGTCATTTGTTGATTTGTTGGTGATTGCCATTCTGACAGGTATGAAATGGTATCTCATTGTCATTTTGATTTGCATTTCTCAAATAATTAGTGACTTTAAAGATATTTTCATGTGTCTCTTGTGCTCAGATCCTGCTACTCTGTGGTTCTCAAAACCGGTTTGTGGGGATTTTGCAGGCTGGACACTGTAATAACTCCCAGGCTGTCCCTCTGCCTCAGATCAAAACAAGTCATTTTTCAGAGCTCTTCTCTGTCAACAGCTCCAAGATTTTGCCTCCACACTTAGGGATCACGCCCTGCCCTACCTCCACAGACCTCTCCAGAGGCAGCTTTCCCACAGCAGCCCGGTTCCCATAGTGTGCATGTCTCTGTTCTGCGGGACAGGAGACCTCACCTTATCCCAGGTGAAATCTGACCTTTCCGTGTGCCCTGTGGATCTCCTCTGAGTCCGTGTGTCTGTGCCAATTGGAGAGTGGTGTTCTGTGTCCCCAGCTGTTTTGGTGAGTGCTTCAGCTGCAGCTTTCAGACCGAGGCAGATATCCACCTCCCTCTGCAAGGTGGCGCAGTCTCTGCATTCACACTGGTGGCTCAGGCAGACAAAAACCCCATGGCAGTGGGGCTGCCTGGCCAAGAGAGCCCCGTCCAGCAGTCCCCAACCTTCTCCTGGAGGATAACTGACTCTTAACTTGAGAACAAACAGTCCCAATGCGACTCTCAGCAGCTCTCTCTCCCTCTGCCCAGCGACAAAGCTCCAGATGCGTCTGTCTATTCCACCGCCATTTTCTTTTTTTTTTTAATTAAGTTTTATTATTCAGATTATTACATTTGTTTCTCTTTTTTCCCCTCCATAGCACCCCTCCACCCAGCTCCCACCCTCCCTCTGCCCTTAGCTCCCTCCCATTGATCTCCTCCATAGGTGTATGATTTTTGTCCAGTCTCTCCCTGTACGCCCTTCACCCCTTTCCCCCTAAGAATTAACAGTCCACTCCCTTTCTGTGCTCC
>PVJN01002894.1:97500-109913 GCA_004026805.1 Lasiurus borealis | reverse complement strand
TTTCCATGATTGAATGTAGTATGCATGCTTGTGTATCTAATTTCCACTTCATTTCTACAGAAGTCTAGCAGACACAAGGGGCATTTTGTTATAATGTAAGTGCTACTTTAAAATAAAATAAAATTATAATAAAAAGCTAAGGATTAGTGTACCATTTCTAATTTTATTCCCGAGCTGTCCCTTGGAGTGGATCGGAGCAAGTCTGAGTCATGTAATTTGGCATTATGAGGCTCTAAAGATGCAGGCGATAAAGCCTTCATCCAAGGAACAAAACAGACCAGAACTCAGAAATGTGATTGACTAAAAACATCCAACTATCTCCCTTTTCCTTACAGCTATACCTCTCAGTCTACACCAATTCTTCTTAGGAAAAAAACTATTCTATAAATCATTCCTCTTTCTTTTTTCCCTTAACCTCTGAAATTATGTACCCTTTTTCAAAATTGAGTGCTTCAAAAGCCAAATGATTATGAAGGTATTAATTAATTCAGTTTCTTTTCCTTGCAACATTAAACCTTTCAGATAAATAAGCAGTGTCTAGTCTGTTTATTGACAGTGAAAGTATGTGACATTTTGACATTAATCAGTTTCTGGGGTGAAGACAAAGGTACAGGTTTTGATGTTCTAATTTTATTGCCCCATTACTAAAAATGTAATAATAAAGGCCACTGAGATGTGCAAATGGTGTGAACATTAGCCTCTTTTTATTTCAGAACCATAAGACTACTTTCCTGTTCATCTTATTAAATCCGCATTATTGAATGCCCTAAATTAATTAAAGGTTATTGCTTAAATTCAAATACATACACACCAGTTAATTCTAAGTTTTTAGTCTCAGAAATGTTGCTTTTCTTTATGTCCTTTGTTAGGTGGAAGTAAATTTTTAGCATTTTATTTTTAACATCTGTTTTGTTTTTCTAGGAATTTCTTTTCTTTGGAAATCTTGGGAAGTAGAGTTGTAGAATTGCCCCTGGATTACAGCAGGGAGTATTGAAGTTCTGGAGGAGTATGGGCATCTTGCCCAAGATAACTGTTAGCATACCATTCTTAAGTGTGCTAGAGGGCCAGTACATTTAAGCTGTCGTAGTCCTAGGTCTGGTGGAGACCAGTGAACATGTGATATGCTTCATTTGCATCTATCCTTCTAATTGGCATTGCAGTGGAACAAGTAGGAAGCAAAGAGTAGAAATACACTCAGATGGATTTTTCAGCATACCTGCACTTGCACTGTATTTGGAAAGGGCTTCTGTGTTAAGATTTGAAATCCAAGTACCCCAATCTCTGACATCCCAGTTACTTACTTGCCAGCAGAATCATAATATATCCCATAATTAATAATATCCATTTACCACAAATAGTTTCAGACAAATTTCAAACTTCCTAAAGCTCAGGTAATTGTTGAATGTGGACATGTGAAATCATTCACTTTGAAATAGAAAGAAAATGTATTAGATAAATAAATAAATAAAAACTTTCAACCTCATGTATTTCTTTCATAATAGGTTTGGCTTTTGTTGGCCCATCTTATCTCAATGATTTTATATTAGAGGTGCAATTATACAAACACTAATGATCCTGAATCCCTTTAATTCTGTAATATTTAGGGTTATCTGAAAAATACTGAATTGAATTACAATGCCTAAATATTACTGTGTGACTTAGCTGTCACCATATTTGCATCATTTGGGAGTCATCATCTTGGAAAGGAAGAGAAATCTTTACTCATTTCAGCTTTATTTAACAACTAGAGGCCCAGTGCATGAATTTGTGTACCACAGGGTCCCTCAGAACTGGCTCTCTGATATCTCCTTAAGGGTCCTGGATTGTGATAGGGCATAGGCCAGGCTGGGAGACTCCACAGATGCATGATTGGGGTTGGAGAGAGACCTGGGAGGTTGGCCATCCAGGGAAGGACCATGGGAGGGCTCCAGGGTGTGTCCAGCCTGTCTTGCTCAGTCTCAATTGGTGAACACCAGAAGCAAGCTAACCTACCAGTCAGAGCATCTGTCCCTGGTAGTCAGTACCCATCATCGTGACTAGTCGACCTGTAAACTGTCTGCCCCCTGGTTGTCAGTGCATGTCATAGTGAGCAGTTGAGTGGCCTTAGCATATCATTATCATATTATGCTTTGATTGGTTGAACGGACAACTGAATATTTAGTATATTAGGCTTTTATTATATAGGATAGGATAGGAGTAATTTTTGGCCTTGACAATACTGCTACTAATCTTGGTTTTAAATCAGGATCTAATCCCTAAGACTTAGAAACTTTGAATAGCCTTTTAGAAAAGCTTTAAATATCATCTATGCCAATTAATTCCATAAGTCTAATTATCATTATGTTTCTTTCTAAAAGTTCTCTGCACTGGATTGTAAGGCATCCTGTATACTGCTGTATAAACCCGGTAAATCTGAAGAAATTTCAGATACACATTGAAAGTTTTACAACCTTTACTTAATATCAAATTTCATCTTAGTTTGGCCCAATCTTTTATTCTTTAAAAATAATATAAAATAAGGCTAGATCAAGGGGACAGTTATAACTCCCTATTTACCCAAGTTCATTAAAATAACAAAATAAAATTTGTAAGAATTAAGGTTTTGGTAAACAATAAAGTGTGCCACAAGAAAACCAGAAATTCTGAGGAACTATAAAAAATTTTAAAAAACAGGATCAAATCCACAGATTTAAAAAATTGAAAAAAAAAAAAACCCACAAAACCCAAAAACACAGCTAGATTAAATCTGGGAGAGGACTACCATGGTACATGAATTTTTCAGAGATACACCAACTTCAAGAAAAATGAACACAAGTAATTTGGAATTGCCTTCAAGCAAAGACTGTGGTGATTACATAGCTACTGTACTGGGGCTTGGCCATGAGCCCTTTTTATCCTTGGCTTTTGTTACACTGTGGCCAGCATAAAAGTCTAGATAGTTTCATGGGAAAATTTGACCATATGTTTAAAGACCATATAATTCCTAGATTACGTCAATAATTCCAAAGAATAGAAAACATTAAAAAATTTTCCAACTCATTCTTTAAGTCTTGCATAACAGAAAAAAGTACCAGAAAATAAAAATCAAGCCACAATTTAAGCTGATTTGTGAATTTAGATGCAAAAATTCTAAATAAAATCTTTGCAAATTAAATCTAGTAATTTCCCAGTAATACAATGATGAATCATCATTGATTATTCACCATATTATAATGTATTGGAAATAATATCACCATCTTAACATTTTTAAAATTAAATCCATATGCTCATCTGTATAGAATTGCATTTGATGTAATTCAATACCAAATTCTGAACAGAGCAATGAGACATAAAGAGTCAAGCAAATCCAAAAGAAGACAAGAGAAACTTTCAAAGCATACTAAGAAAAGAAAGAAAACTTGATGAAGGGCATTCATCAAGAACAAAATCAAATTTTGAAAGCTATTCTAAGTGTAGAGAAATGTCTTTGTAGTTCACAGTTCCCAAGGGGACCTTCACCCTCCTGGTGCTTATACTTGGTGTAATCTCCTCCCCTAGAGGATGGGTGGGACTTGTGTCTAACCAATAGAATATGACAGAAGTTATGGGATGTCACTCCCATGACTATGTTACATTATATGGCAAAAGGGATGGAAAGTCATATCTGGATCACATTATATAATAAAAGGCTAACATGAAAATTGTCCCCTCGAGAGTTCCACCGGAAGACCAGGAGTTCAATTGCTCACTATGACATGCACTGACCACCAAGGCGTGGCATGAAACATGGCAGGCAACCAGCAGAGGAGGCAGGGTGCTGAGGGAGTGAGGGAAGGAAGAGGCAGGGAGACTGGGAGGCGGGAAGCTGATTGGCCATGATTGCTGGCTAGGCATAGGGACCCTACTTATGCATGAATTTTACCCACCAAGCATCTAGTGTTATATAAGCCGATTCATTTTCTCTCCCTCTTCTATTGACCTTGGTGAACCAAGTGTCCACTTTGTACAGCCTATGGGAACTGTGGGTGGCACCTAGGATCTCAGTAAAACCTCTAGCTAACAGGTAACAAAAGGTTTTAAAGCTCTCATTCCTATAGCTATAAGAAAATAAATCCGGTCAACAATTGGAGGAGTTTGGAAATGGATTCTTCTCCAGCTGAGCCAGATGAGGATGTAGCCAAGTGGACACCTTGATTGTAGCTTCTAAGACCTTGATAGAGAAAAACCAGCTAAGCTGTGCCCAGTCTTCTAACCCACATAAACTGTGAGAAATTAAATATGTGCTGTTTTACAAGTGCTGGAGAGGTTGTTGAGAAAAAGGAATCCTAATTCATTGCTGGTAGGAATGTAAACTGGTACAGCCACTATGGAAAATAGTATGGAAGTTCTTAAAAAAAATTAAGAGTAGAGTTACCATATGACCTAACAACCCTTTTTCTAGGTATCTACCTAAAAATTTTGAAAACATTTATTTGCAAATATATATACACCCCATGTTCATTGAAACATTATTCATGATGTCCAAGACATGGAAACAACCAAAGTGTTCTTCAATAGATGATTGGATAAAGAAAATGTAGTGCATACTGTATATATAGTAGAATACTATTCATAAGAATAGATGAAATACTGCTGTTTGTGAAAACATAGATGGATCTTGACAATATCATGCTAAGTGAAATAAACCAGACAGAAAAAGTTAAGAATCATATAATTTCATTCATATGTAGAATATAAAACTGAAAGCAATAAATGAACAAACAAGAAAAACAAACAAACAAAAACGTATAGACATAGACAACAGTTTGGTGGTTACCAGAAGTAAGCGGGTAGAGAAATAATAAATGATTAAGGGGAGCAAATATATGGGGATAGAAGGAGATTTGACTTTGGGTGGTAAACACACAATACATTATTATAAATTATATATTTGAAATATGTAATTTTATTAGCCAATATATAAATTATATGTAATATGTAATTTTCTTAATGTCATTGCAATAAATGCAATTTAAAAATTTTTTAAAATAAGCTAATTTAAAAAATTTTTAGTAATTAGTAACTAATACCAACCTATTATTACTATTAATTTTTTAATGTTTAAAGTTTTTTAATTATGTGATTTAGAACATATTAATTGGTATATATGAGCTACATATTTAAAGTATATAATTTTATAAATTCTGACATGTACATATAAATATATAGTAGATATAGACAGATAGATATAGATTAGATATAGATATAGATATAGATATAGATATAGATATAGATATAGATATAGATGTGAAGCCTTCATAGTAGTCAAGATAAAAAAAAATAACCATTGTCCCCAAATATTCTCCTAGTCCCATTGTAATCCCTCTCTTCTGTCCTTCCCACTCTAACCCTTCTTATCAATCACTGATCTGCTTTCTGTCACTATAGTTTGCATCTTCAAAAATTCTACAATATACTCTTTTTTGGCCTGTTTTCTTTCACTTGTTATAAGATATTGAGATTCATTCATGTGAGATTAAGTATCAATAATGTATTTCTCTTTTATTATTGAATAGTGTTAATTATATAGTATACTGCAATTTGTTTATCTTGGATATTTGGGTTGCTGGACATTTAGGTTGTTTCCATTTTGGAGCTATAACAAATAATTCTTTGAACAATCATATACAAGTCTTTGATTAAATGCATGCTTTCATTTGTCTTGCATAAATATCTATGGGCAAAGTAAGTGGATCATTTGATATGTGAACGTTTATATTTTAAGAAAATGCCAAAATGGTTGTAACAATCCTACATTCCCACAAACAATGTGTGTTTCAGCTCCCCCACACCCTCACTAGCACTTGGTACAGTCAATCATTTTAATTGTAGCCATTATAGTATGGAAGTAGGAATATCTCACTGTGATTTTAATTTGCATATACCTAATGCCTCTAATATTGGGTGTCTTTTCCATGTGCATATTTTCCATCCATGTGTCTTCTTTAGTGATGTGCCTGTTCAAATTTTTTATCCCTTTTATATTGGATTGTATGGTTTCTTATTACTCAGTTTTGAGAGCTTTAATATATTTTGGATAGGTAAAAATCTTTTATCCAACCTGTGCTTTGCAAATGTTGTCCCCTGTCTGTGGTTTATCTTTCATTGTCCTGCCACAGTCTTTCAAAGAGCATAGACTTTAATTTTGGTAAAGTTTAACTTCTGATTTTTTTTCTTTTATGGATAAGCTTTTGGTGTTGTATTTGGAAAATCTTTGGCCCAAAGTCACAAGAATTTTCTTCAGTAATCTGCATTTGTTTATGTAGGTCAAAATTTCATTCTGTTATTGTTTTCCTTCTGCTTGCAAGACTTTTTAGACAAACTTTGTAATACAGGTCTGTTGGTGATGAGTTATTTCAGCTTTTGTATATCTAAAAACATTTTCATTGAGCCTTAATTTTAAAAAGGTATTTCCATGGGATAAGGAATTCTAGGTTGACAGTATTATTCTATAAGTACTTTTTAAAGTTGTTGCTGCACTGTCTTTTAGCTTGAATTATTTCCAATGATTATTTCATTTGTCTTGTGCTAATATTCTTATCTTTGTTCTTTGGATATAATGTCTGTTTTCTCCGGCTGTGTTTAAGATTTCTTCTTATCACTGCTTTTATGCAATTTGATTATGTGCCTTAGTCTCACTGTCTTCTTATTTCTTGTGCACATGGTTTGCTGGCCTTCTTAAATCTGGGGGTCTCTAGTATTAAAATATTTTTGTAAGTTTAAGAAAGGTTTTAGTCAATTTTTTGTCAAATATTTTGTTGGTTCCTTATCCTTGTGTACTCAGTGACATGTATTTGATCACTTGAAGTTGTTCTCAGTTCACTGATGCTATTTATTTTCTCGACTCAATTTTACAATTTGTTTAATTTTAAATAATTTCTGTTGCTGTGTTTTCATGTTCACTTTTTTTTTGTAGGTATCTAATCTGAGGTTAATCACATTCATTATGGGTGATAAGGACACATATCTCACACATTTTTCATCCTTAGGAGTTTATTTGAGTCTCTTACATATCCTTCCTACCTCCACTTAACATATTCAGCCTTTCCTCTGGCTTCTCAAACATGTGGAACACAGTTGAAATAATTGCTTGTCTACTAATTCTGAAATCTATGTTGTTTCTGGGTTAGTTTTTGGCTGGTTAATTTTGCTCTTCGTTAAGGGTTGTGTTTTCCTGCTTCTTTGAATGCTTATTATAAGATGCCAGACATTTATATACTTCCTATATTGCTTGAATCTTACCACAGACTGGCTATATATTTTACTATTTAGCCTATATAATTAAAACCCTAATATGCAAATCAACCAAAGGGCAAAACAACCAGTCGCTATATGACCTGCACTGACTACCAGGGGCTGACGCTCAACACAGGAGCTGCCCCCGGAGCAGCTCTTGTGTTGAATATCTGCCCCCTGAGAGGGAGGCGACCAGGACCAGCAATCAGTGGGGCAAGGCTGGCTAGCAGGCAGTGACAGGCCGCCAGTCAAAGCAGGTGCCAGTGGGGGCCCCCCTATTGCTACACCCACAGCTGCCCCATAGATGGCCCTGATCACCAGCCAGGCCTAAGGACCCTACCCTGTGTATTGAGAACAGTCTCTTACATTTAAAAGTTACAGCTGCAAGGCTATTCTAACACTGAAACAACAGGATGATGCAGCGATGACATGCATGGACTCTGGCTTGCACATTTTGTGGGCAGCCCTGATTCTGACACTAATAAACTGTGACAAAGCCAATTATTTCTCTCTGCTTCACTTTTTCCACCCATAAGAGGGGAAAATGGTACTACTGCCTCAGAAGGATCATGTTATGTACTACTTTTTATAATCAGAGCAAAAAAAAAATGTAGCTGCCCATACAACAGCAAGATGCCTTTCACCCGTATGAAAAGTATGGTCACTGGTGCATGCAACATCCCAGATTGTGAGAGGGATGTCCAACTGCCAATTTAGGCCTGACTTCCCCTGAGAGGTCCTGGATTGCAAGAGGATGTAGGCCAGGCTGAGAGCTCCCTCCCCCTATGCAGGACTCACACCATGCCTCTAGTGTGATTATAAAATTAAAACATGGGGAAAACTGAATGCCAAGAGAGAAAAAGAGAGAACTAAAGAATGGAAACAAGAAAAAATGCAGTTTTGAGATTTTTAACCTACTGGCAAAGGTCACATGGACCTCTTAAAGTTGGTTTACACACTTGTGGTCTGTTTGGGGCACCATAGGAGATAGAGGAATGTAATGGAATTCTAGGGGCTTTGTAAGCACTTATTATCCATTTGTGGGATGTAGACTGGGGATTAATGATGAGATTAAATGTATAAGAGAAGTTCCTTTTGAGGATAAGGGGAAGTAAGGCTTTCAAATCTTCAGCTGATGGTTAAAGACAAGTAATATTCTAAAATCTATGTAAGAAAAGTTAATTTTAAAAATGAGAAATCCATATCAGGACTTATTTAAGCTTTCTTCCCAGATCTCAGTTGAAAGCTCATCAGTTGTAAATTCTCAGTGCTTTTCACAGTGACAGAATTTAAATGAAAACAACAATAGCGACAATCTGGAGTCTGATAGGAAAACAGAAGTTCATGGGGTGGGCCTTGCAGCCAGAGAGGCCTCGGAGAGCAAGGGCAGGAGCTAGGCTTGTGTTTTGTCTGCTTCTCCTGGCTCCAGCACTCTTTCCTATTCTGGATGTCTTTGGAATGTTTAAGCAAGAATTTGTCACTGAGGTAACAGCTCTGCACAGTGATCAGGATGCTCAGAGCACTTGACAGCAAGTCTGATCATGTTGTATGGCTAGTCTCGGGTGACAGGGATAGAGGAGTCAGGCTTTCCACTGTTGGTGACACTGGCTCCTGAAACCATCTTTCTTCCTTCTCACCCCTCTTTATCCGTCTTTATCCCCCTTCCTCTCTCCCTCCTTCCTTTTCTCATTTCTTCCTTCCTTTGTTCTTTCAGTCTTTTATTCAACTCAGTAATTTACTGTGTCAGGCATTGTTCTAGGGAAGATGCTGGAAAAACAGCAGCAAACACAGCATAGAAAAAGCCTTCATGTCAATGAATCCTTCATTGTTAGTCTATTTTCAGAAATCAAATTTCTAAAAATTGGTTTTCCTATCAGGGACATTATATTATGACCAATTGTGAATTTTAAGCTATATTTCCCACAGGTCTTTGTATTACATGTTGCAAATGAATTGACATTTTGGTTTATAAACCAAAGCCTTATAGGTTTAACTTAATATTAATTAAAATCTTGAGATAGAATTCTGTTTGCATTGACAAAATTCAAATTAGGAATCTATGAATCAAAGTATTACATCCAAAGTTCCACTGTTCTAAAGTTTTGGTTCTCTCCTTGAATGACACCTTTCCTCATTCCTGGAAAGCCTCCGTAATACCCTAGGTTAGGGAATGGCTCCAGTCATTAACTAGGTTAAAAGGAAGAGGTCAGAGAATTTAGCAATAAGGGACAGGATGGGAGAGATGGAACCCTAAAACACAGAGACAGATCCAGCGTGGTCGCCATGAGAGGAAGACATAGTCTGCTCAAACATTTTTAAATTCCTCCAGGTTGGATTTAGGTCCTTTTCTGAATTCACTTTAATCTATTGCCACAACTATAACACTCCTTTCTGTGTTTCCAAAAATATATGCTATGCCACTTCAATCACTGGTACTTTTCAATAAAAATAACTACAATTTAAAAGTGTGTGTGTGTGTTAGAGAGTGTGGATGTGTTAAACCCTCAGTGTGTGTGAGGAATTTTAATTTGTGTTTTATATCCTCAGACCCACTCTGAGATAGGTGCTATTACAGTGGTACCTCGAGATACTAGTGCCCTAACATACGAGATTTTTGAGATATGAGCCGTCGAGTGAGCGATTTTTGCTTTGAAATATGAGCAACATTTGAGATAGGAGTAATCACACAGATCGGCCGGCTGCGCATGACCCACCAGTTTACTGTGACTCGAGCGTCTCATAGTTTCCCACGCCTCAAGGTTATGGAACGAATTAAACTCGTATCTCGAGGTACCACTGTATTATTCTACTCTACATAAAAGAAAACTGAGACTTAGAAGAGTTATTTAATTACTCAAAGTCAATTATTTAACAAATTATGGATCCAGAATTTGAAGCCAGAATCTGACTCTAGAACCCCTGACCTTAACCATTGAACTTTGCTGCCACTCAGTTATTATTACTTAAACTAATCCAAAAATTAATGTGAAATATGAGATGGAGCCCACAAGATTACCATAAAGATGAAATTACACAGTAGGTATAAAGCACTTAGTAGAACAGTGACTGTTGATTTGTCATCTCTGAATAAGCTCCATTTTCATAACTTTCCTCTTAAATGTGATAGCATCTACATAGTAAGTTCTGAAAAATCCAGAATAGGCTGATACTATTACTTACACTCAATCTGTTCAGCACATTGAGTGTATTAATTTTTTTTCACATGCAGGTTAAATTGCTGTTCATATTCAATTTATAGTCATCTAAAATTGATTTTTAGGAGGTGAATTATTTTTAAGAAGATCATTCCCATTTTTGCACTTGTAGAGAGGTAATTTTAGTATATTTCTGTCCTACTCAATTGAAGGTTATATAGAAAAATATCATGGACTGGATGGCTTATAGATAGGTAACAGAAGTTTATTACTCACCATTCTGGAAGATGGAACTCCAAGATCAGGGTGCCAGGACGGTTGGATTCTAGAGAATTCTTCTGGATTGCAGATTGTCGACCTCTCTGCATCCTCACATGGCAGAGGACAGAGAGAGGAAGCACTCTTGTGTCTGTTATTTGGGCACTAATCCCATTTGAGAGAGCTCTATCTTCATGACCTCATCTAAACCTAATTACCTTCCAAACACCCTCCAGCTAATACCATAATATCAGGGAAAGCACAGGGTTTTGAAATGTGAATTTTGGTTGAGACCCAAGCATTTAGTCTTTCTAGTCTTTTTCTAGACCAGTGGTCAGCAAACTACAGCTCACGAGCCACATGCAGCTCTTTGGCCCCTTGAGTGTGGCTCTTCCACAAAATACCACAGCCTGGGCGAGTCTATTTTGAAGAAGTGGCATTAGAAGAAGTTTAAATTTTAAAAATTTGTCTCTCAAAAGAAATTTAAATCGTTATACCATTGATATTTGGCTCTGTTGACTAATGAGTTTGCCAGCCACTGCTCTAGACATACATTTACACATAAACATTTATATAGACATGTATATATACATTTTAATTAATAACTTCATTTTTCTTAGTGTATATATCATAAACATTTCTCTATGTAATGAAAGACCCTTTTAAAATATAATTTTAATAGCTTCATAGTATTCTATTACATGACTCTACTTTATTTAATCCATCATCAATTGGTGGGCTTTTACCATTCTCAGGTTTCTGACACCCTATTTTAAACACTGACTCCTTTTATCACCTTGATAAATAACTTCAAAATCTGCCCAGTTCCTAATGATACAATCTGGTCCTCAGACTGTTGTTCAAAGATGCTGCAGTATGTTTGTAAGATCTATTGAGGGGAGAAGTGATGCTAAGCAATATTTCTGCTTCCTCTAATACAATTCTCTGGGAAGTGCCACATTAAACACTGCAGGAACATTTATCTCTGAGGACATTAATATGCATATGAGTTTTTGTACCCCTAAGTTCATTGCAGTGTTATTTACAATAGTCAAGATTTAGAAGCAGACCAAGTACCCATCAGTAGATAAGTGGGAAAAAAAAGCTGTGGTACATTTACACAATGGATTACTACTCATCCGTAAAAAAGAAGAAATACTTACCTTTTGCAACAGCAAGGATGGACCTGGAGAGTATTATGCTAAGTGAAATAGCCAGCCAGAGAAAGACAAATATCATAGGATTTCACCTATATGTGGAATATAATGAATAAAATAAACTAACAAAGAAAATATAAACCACCTCATAGATACAGAGAACAGAGTGCCAGCTGTCAGAGGGGAGAGGGTTGGGCACTGGGTGAAAAGTGAAGAGATTAAGTAAAAACTTAAAAAGTTATAGACAGCAGGCTGGTGATGACCAGAGGGAAAGATAGGTGGGTAGAGGTAGGAGAAGGTAAAGGGGAATAAATGGTGATGGAGGTTTGACTTGGGGTGGTGAACATATAATATACAGATATAATATACTGATGATGTATTATAGAGTTGTATACCTGACACATAAATAATTTTATTAACCAATGTCCCTCCAATAAATTCAATTTAAAAACAACAACAATAGCCTACCTCCAGTACTTGATTTTGTTTGATAAAGAGGAGGAGCTGGGGCCAGCCCTCATCACTGGTCCTGCCTGCCCTTACAGATGCTGAAATGCTCTCCATAATGTATTGTCATTATTGGTGGCAA
>PVJN01002894.1:0-92500 GCA_004026805.1 Lasiurus borealis | reverse complement strand
CTACAACTAGAAGGAAAGAGAGGGGCTCACAGAGACCCACAGGAGCTGTAAAAAGCTGAGGTACAGAGACGCACACGTGGAGAGAGCAGGTGCTGAAGTACCTGGCTGGCTTTCTCTGGTGGGAAGGAGACGGAGACTCCCAACTGCATTGAACCCCTTATCCTGTAGCACTGAACCCCAGGTCCAGCCAAAACTCATACAGGGGGAGTTTGGACTGTGAAAAGAGAGAAGTGCACAGAAATTTAGGGAAGTTGCAAAAGGGCAGAACACAGCACTGTTCACAGAAGAACGACTGATGATTGTGCTGCTGGCTTTCACAAGTGGGCAAGAGACAGAGCCTCCCAACTGTGCCACTTTTAACTCCACTAAACCCCAGTTTTGGGCAAAACCTGGGAACCCAGACTCATGTGGTCCTGGAGTGCAGGGAAGCTGGAAAGGCACTGTGAATGCGCACAGGGACAGCTCCAGCGATTACTCAGAGTCACGAGAGACCCAGAGGCCATAGAGGGCGGGGACTGACTGGAAGGCAAGGTGGTCCATTAAGCCCTGAGACTCCGCCCATCCCAAGCTCAACAAAGAGGCTTTTGCAGTTTTGCAAGTCTTGTATCATAAGGCTGAATCCAACACAAAAGTTCTCCCAGCATAGTGAAAATGTGGAGACAAAGGAAGCAAGCTAAAGAAATGGAGGAAAACAAACGACTGGATATAGAGTTCAAAACCACAATTATAAGGTTTTTCAAGAATATCCTAGAAAAGATGGGTAAATTTAGCGAGACCCAAGAGGAGATGAAAAAGGACCAACTAGAGATGAAAAAGGACCAACTGGAAATTAAACATACACTGACTGAAATAAAAAATATTATACAGAAACCTAACAGCAGACTAGAGGAAGGCAAGAATCAAGTCAAAGATTTGAAATACAAAGAATCAGAAAACACTCAATTGGAAAAGCAAGAAGAAAAGAGAATCTAAAAATGTGAAGATAATGTAAGGAGCCTCTGGGACAGCTTCAAGCATACCAATATCAGAATTGTGGGGGTGCCAGAAGAAGAGAGAGAGCAAGATACTGAAAACCTATTTAAAGAAATAATGACTGAAAACTTCCCACATCTGGTGAAAGAAATAGACTTATAAGTCCAGGAAGCACACAGAACCCCATATAGAAGGAATCCAAAGAGGACTACACCAAGACACATCATAATTAAAATACCAAGAGCAAAAGACAAAGAGAGATATTAAAAGCAGCAAGAGAAAAACAGCTCATTACCTACAAGGGAGCACCCATATGATTGTCAGCTGATTTCTCAACAGAAACTATGCAGGCCAGATGGGAGTGGCAAGAAATATTCAACGTGATGAATAACAAGAACCTACAACCAAGAATACTCTATTCAGCAAAGCTATCATTCAGAATTGAAGGGCAGATAAAGAGCTTCACAGACAAGAAAAAGCTAAAGGAGTTCATCAACACCAAACCAGTATTATATGAAATGCTGAAAGGTACTCTTTAAGAAGAGGAAGAAGAAAAAGGTAAAAGATAAAAAATTATAAACAACAAATACATAGCTATTAACAAGTTAATCTAAAAATCAAGTTAATTAAAAATTTAATCAACAGAATAAATTGGTGAATATAATAGAATCAGGAGCACAGAAAAGGAATGGACTAATAATTCTCAGGGGGAAAGAGGTGAGGGGGGTGCAGGGAGAGACTGGACAAAAATACACCTATGGTTGAGGTCAATGGGAGGGAGGTAAGAATAAAAGGAGGGGTGGGAGCCGGGTGGAGGGGAGCTATGGATGGGAAAAAAGAGAAACAAATGTAATAATCTGAATAATAAAGATTTAATTAAAAAATAAAATAAAATAAAAATGAAGAAAAAAGAAAAAAAAAAGAAAGAAAGTATACCCCACCCACTTGTCAAGCCCCATAGAGGGTTAATCAAAGGAGAGGTGAGGCTTGCAACACATTGCTTATATACCCCCTAATGGCTTGTATGAAACCATGATTATATTTATTTCCCTAATGTTGCATTGATAAAGGTGTACTTGCCATGATGAATTCTCTGTAACATGCAGGGAATTTACAAGATCTCACTGGGAAATAATCCAGTACTTCCTTTTTGGCTTTTGTCATTTTTCTGGACATGCAAAAGTGTACACACAGGTCATTCATAATGAGCAGTGCTGTGGTAGTAAAACAGCCATTGTAATAAATAGCATTGCCTTGGACCAGGATGTGGAAGCATATAAGATATGAGAAAGGAGGCTTACTGGGTGCTTGGCTGGCAGGTCATCTGACAAAAGGGAATGAAGAATTGTAGTAGTTACCTTAATAATTCTGAAAAATTAGAAAACTTCTCTATTTTCTCGCTAATTGTGCCAGTTATCTATGTCATTTTTAATGTAGGCAACTCACCTTCTCAAATATTGCTGGCAGATCTAAGGATAGAGGGAAGACAGATGACTCTTAAAATGAGATGTAAATGCCACTTGTCATGTTTTTATTATTATTTTCAAAAGAAAAAAATATTAGTTTGGAAAGTTATTATGAATGTTTTGCCTAACCTAGTTTTCTCTATTATAGAAAAGAAACCTAGGAATATTTTCATTAACATAACTAAATTTATTTAAATATGTGGATAGGGTCTCAGTGCTCATATATACATAAAAGAAATAGTATTGATAGCTATGGGATCTCTAGGCAGACCATTAAGGTTCAGATAATAACTTCACCAACTACTAGCCATATCACTCTGAGCCATATCACTCTAATTCATTTAACATCTCTATGCCTCAGTTTCTTCACTTATAAAATGGGACAATGACAGTCCCAACATTATAGCGATGTAATGAATATTATATAGACTTAGTTCAGTCTTTAAAAAAATATGAAATCTTGCTATTTAGGACAACATGGGTAGACCTTGAGGGCATTCTGCTAAGTGAAATAAGCCAGACAGAAAAAGACAAATACCATATGATCTCTTATATGTGGACCCTAGGAAAATCCAAACAAATGAAACACAAAACAAAACAATCCAGAGCTTATAGACATAAAGAACAGATTGATGATTGCCTGAGGTGAGAAATGGGGGAGATGGAATGGGTGAAAGGAGTTAAAAGTTATAAATTTCCAGTTGTAAAATGAGTAGTCATGGGATATAATGTACAGCCTATCATTAATGGTGCCTATCTATAATAATAAAGGTATAATATGCTAATTAGACCAGATAGCTGAACGACCTTCAGGATTTCATTCTGGACATCCTTCCGAACTCAGCAGTGGGGGCTAAGGCAGAGGCAATTAAGGACGATCAGGCAGGAAGGCGAGTGGTTAGGGGTGATGAGGCAGACATAGTGGTTAGGGGCAATTAGGCAGGCAGGCAGGCCAGCAGTCCTGGATTGCGAGAGAGATGTCCGAAAGGTCCCCAATTGTGAGAGGGTGCAGGTGGGCAAGGGACACCCCTCCCCCATGCAAAAATTTTGTGCACCAGGACTCTAGTCATTAATAATACTGTAGTGCATATTTGAAAGTAGCTAGGAGAGTGGATCTTGAAAGTTTTCATACCAAGGAAAATATTTGTAACTCTGTATAGTGATGGAAATTAACTGGACTTATTGTGGTGGTCATTTGGCAATATCTACAAATATTAATTAATTAAATTATATACTTGAAATTAATATAATGTTATTTCAATAATACCTCAATAAAAATATAAGCTATACCAAGCAAGACATGTAAGTATAGTAGAATGAGCATGTTGCCCAAACAAATAAGAGTGCTAGATGCTAAGTGAAAGAAGAAAAAAATATCTATTTTTAAGTTAAGCATCTTTTGTTAATATTCTTCTTACTTTGTCATAATAAGCAGTAAAGAGATAGCTCATCATTTCTTTTCTAATTTAATTCAACTTAATTCTTTTATATTTCTCTAATCTTGGTTACACAGTACTCACCATGAGATACATTTGGTTCTGTTAATCAACCAAGCTGACTTTGAGCACCTATCTTGAATTATTCTGAATAATTAAAACCTTCAAAATGACAAAATAAATAAAGAAATTAGAATAGTGCCTGGCCCACAGACATAATTAATATCAGCTAACTTATGCTTCATGAATCTATATACACTTTATGTTTGGACAGAAATATGATAATTAATTGAAACAGTGAGTTATTTAAAGCACATTTATCTCAATTATGAGTAAGTGGACACTTTTGTACAAATTGAGTTCATGAAGTATCATTTTTGAAGAACACAAAAATGAGGGTTTGATGTGGTAGTTACATAAGAACTTATGTTCATTCTGCTTTTGTTCATTGTGCTTTTGTTCATTGTGATGTGTTCAGAAACTGTGTGCTCTCTCTAAAGTAGTTTTTTTTTCCCATGCTGGATTAAATAAATTCTTTATAAATCCATTTTTATATTCTGATGTGACAATTTCTTTTACACTCAAGGCAAGAAGAAACCTGCCAAGTTTCTGGGACTTAAGGTATGAGGCTTAGCATCTACATCAGAAAGAGTGGGAAAGAATCTGAAATGACCACAATAATTCTTCATATATTTAGCATATATTCTGAGGACAACACTAGGAAGTGTTGTTAAGACTTCATGCTGTGCCTTTTATGAACCAAATATTAATAAACAATCCTTTATATTTATTCATGTTGACTTCTTTATACTTCATTAAGAATCCCCCTCTTAAACTCTTGACCCATATCTTTAGTTCCCATCAGGCAATTACTCCTGAGTTGCCAAAGATTCTAAGTCTCTTAGACCTTACATGATACTCAATATTTTTTTTTTAATTTAAGATAGTAAAATCCCCTTCTTTTTACAGCCAATTAGGATTCCATTGAGTAAATGTACGACAGCTGTTTTATCAATTCACCTAGTGATGAACATGTGGGCTGCTTCCAAATCTTGACTATTGTAAATAATGTAGCAATGAACCTAGGGAGCATCTATTCTTTCAAAAAAGTGTTTTAAGTTTATGGCTCTGTCTCCTCTTTCTTCATTGACTAAGATATTGTTTCAGAAATCAATAGTCTTTTCTTGTGGCATGCGGTCTGAATGTTTTCTGGATTACATTGTTTTTTAACTGTGAATTTTCAATTCACAGCTTGAATAGTGTAGCAAACGAGAAAAATCAACCATTCTTGGTCAAAATGACTTCAAACATGCCTCAGAGATAGACTGAAACACTTGTTAGGGCTAACTAAGTTCATGTGACATTTGTCACACTTGTTGCATGTTTTTAAAATAACAATGTAACATTACAAATCCCAGATAAGTCTTAAAATGCCCCTAAGGCATACTGCTAGTGAAGGTGCTCTGAGAAAGTCTGGGCCATGATCCATGTTTGGAAAATTCTTTGTTCTACATCCTCCTTTTAGATATTAAGAGAGTTCATTTGTATATCCTTGTGCTCTGAGTTGCACAGAATAATGAAATAGGTTTAACCTTATTTAACCTAATCCTTGTCTAACTTATTTTTTGACCATGGAAGCTTTGTTTTACTCAGAACCCACATTAACCTGTCATCAAGTAAATAATCTGCTAACACTTTGGGAAAACTGACCTAAAGAGTTGCATGTTTCCTTGTGGCTATTACTTACAATTAATACTAATAAAGATTTAATTCTTCTCTTATATGATTCTAATTTGTGGGGAATATCCTTGCATTGGTAATTCACCATCTCTACCTCATCCCCTGAATTTCTAACCATTCTCCAAAGGGCAGCTTAAAAATAATCTGCTTCCTGATTCTTTCTCTATTCTCTCCTTGTATGTCCTTATAAGCAATTTTCTGCAGTCCTCCTCTCACATCCTGATTCTTATTATAATTACTAGAGGCCTAGTGCATGAATTTATGCACCAGTGGGGTCCCTCCGTCTGGTCTGTGGAATCGACCCAAAACTGGCTCTCCAACATTCCCTGAGGGATCCTGGATTGCTAGAAGGTGCAGGCCAGGCCAAAGGACCCCACTGGTGCATGATCAAGGTTAGGGAGGGATGCAGTAGTTTGGCCAGCCAGGGAGGGACCCTGTGAGGTCTCCAGGGTATGTCCAGCCTATCTCACTCAGTCCTGATTGGCCAGACCCCAGCAGCAAGCTAACCTGCTGGCAAGAGCGTCTGCCCCCTGGTTGTCAGTGCACATCATAGTGAGCAGTTGAGTGGCCTTAGCATATCATCAGCATATTACACTTTGATTGGTTGAATGGATGACTGGACATTTAGCATATTAGTCTTTTATTATATAGGATGTGTATACCATATGTTACTAGAAGTCAGAAACAGTTCAGAATTCCTTTCAGACTCCCATAAGCCTAGTTTAAAATAGGTGCTTCATAAATATGTTTGGCTAAATTATGAGACATCCATCAGTTTTTACAAGCTGTCTAAAGATTTATTTGCCAGAAATGATTTTTAAAGCCAGACCTTATTTGCCAACCATAGTATCAAAAGATAAAGTGTAGTGTTAATTATTTCCTCCATGAGGTCAGGCCTTCAAGAGGGTTAGCAAATCTTTGAGCATACAATTATAGTGGAGTCACTGTTCCAAAACTAATTACTTATTAGCCATTTCATTGCTAATTTGATTAATAACATTAATATAAACCTTTATGTTGATTTTGTAAAATGCATTACAAGATAGGTCAATATCATGGCCTTCATTATATGGATGGGAAGAGAAGACATAAAAAGTTGGTCTGGTTGATTTACCTCAAGGTTATTCTTTATGGCAATGATAGAACAAAATAAAAACTCATTGTAGTCGATCTCTAACACACTCTACAGAACTTATGGCTGTAATGTGGAGGAGTAAGGAAATGTATGTTTTTGTTAAATGTGTATCTTTTTCAGTATAGATTCAGAAAGTGTGCACAGCCGATGACATTTTTTAGCAACAGTCATTTCAAGATGGTGGAATGACCCCAAAGAAAGAATTTGATTTACTATCATATGTGTGTTGGAAATGCTGGAAAGCTTAAGGAGATATTTTTATAAATATTAGGTTTATTTTTATAACAGTTCTAAGATCGTTCAATGTACTGTATGAAATTTTGCCATACATGTCCACATTGCATGTTATCACTGAGTTACCAGGAGAAGCCTCTTTCTTAACCAATTGGTACTAGCTGCCTCCTTCCTGTGATTCATCCTTTCTGTGGCAGTAACTCTTAGCTATTTACCAACACTGGTTCCTCCTTTCTTCCACAATAGTGTTTTGGCTGCCCAACTACATTGGTGGCCATAGAACTAGTTTGCTTCCATTCAGATTGTGTATGGAAGTTATATGTATAAGTTGTAGGCCTGGCCCTAAAAACCTCCTAATGGTACCATTCCATGTGCCCTGTGCTTGGAATAGCAACAACTGGTGTCACATTGGAGACTAATGCCCATCCTGGGTCTCTGAAAAACAGAAGGAGAGCCTTTGCCAACCTAGAACATCCTCGTTGGATGGTATATGAAAAAGAAAAGCATACCATTGTGCTTGAGCCACAACATTTTGGGCCTGTTTGTTATAGCAATTTACCCACTCTAAAGATTATATGGAGCCCCAGCTGGTTTTTCTCAGTGGATAGAGCACCAGACTATGGACCAAACGATCCCAGCTTCAATTTTGGTCAAAGGCACATATCTCAGTTGCAGGCTCCTCCCCAGCTCCATGCAGGAGACAACGAGTTGATGTGTTTCTCTCACAATGATATTTCTCTCTTTCTTTCCCTCTCTCTTCCACTCTAAAAATCAATGGAAAAATATCCGTGGGTTAGGATTAACAAAACAACAACACAATAGAAGAACAAAAGATTATTATATGTATACTTCTAACTTCTCTTTCCCAATCAGATTCTTTTGGCACAAAAGTTTACAATGCACCTCACATCTGGTTTCCTGGTCTGATATCACCTTGCCAGCACCAAACAATTAAGCTAAAAGAGCTTGGGACTCAGAGTGGCTTTTCCTTCTTCTGGTCTCCATCTCTTTTCCCTGTGAAGTACTTCGACCGATCAAGAAATTCTTCCATTATTGGGCCAATTTTTTCACATCACGCTATGTGTATATATTCTACATTAGCACACAATAAAAATTAACAAAATGGCTTTAAAATACAGTTTTTAAATATATGTTTTAAATGTAACATTCAATTCTAAAATGTTCATTTTAGAAAATTTAGAAAATATGGGAAAGCAAAAATAAGAAAATGAAATTGTTCCTAAACTCATAATTCAGAGATAATCATTGACAATGTTTTGGTGTATAGTTTACTGATCATATATAATATGGAGAAGATGAAAATGAACTTACATTTACTTAAAACCACGGGTCTTCTCATTTTCACATGAATGAAATACACCAGAGAGTGCCAGGAAATGTATTGATTTTCAAGAAGGGCAGAAATCAACTCCTTGATGAGTTCCAAAAATCGATGGGCCCACAAGGTAATTTTAAAATAAGTTTTCACTAGCCCTGACCACACAATGAAGCCTCCATCTCTGAAGCTTGACTTTCATTAGGGCAAAGAAATATGTAGTTACTTCAAGTTCTGTTACAAAGACCCATTCTGTGAAACCCACTGTTCTAGGAGCGATTGCAAAGCAACTTGGGCTTTTCCTCATTTTATATCCAGTGCCTGGCAACAGTGGGCTCTCAGGAAATACTTTGTGAATGTGCGAAAATAAACTTAGATTGTTATGGGCATGGGAAGTTTATAAATCCTTCTTCAGATATTACTTGGGGAAATACTAATACAGCATCCTATGCTAAAGGGTCTGGGATATGGGGTGCTTTCAATGAATAGAAAAAAAAAATTCTGGAAATATTCCAACATGGTTTTTTACTTGCTTCTCTGCTGATACCTCTTTCCCTGTTTTGATTGCCTTTAACTTCCTTTCTGCCTCTTAGCAACAATGGGGGGCTGGGAGCTCCTCCACAGACAGAAAGTTAGGATTAAAATGGATTTTTACTTGCTCTTGTGAAGATATACCTGCTTTCTTATCCGCCTCTGGGGCTCACATTTTTTCATGATGAAATGAGAGGATTGACCCAATGGTCCATCATGCCTTTCTTTAGGGTATTTCCACCCCAGGATTCCACAGATTTATTCTCTGGCCACAGAACATCCCGTAAACCTGCTCAGAGAAGAATAGAACCAGGGCCGAAAAACAAATTCATTCAGTGACTGCCATTGACAAGTACCTAGTGCAGTGAATCATTCTTGAGGAACATCTTTGCCCTGTCGATGTTTATTCAGCAGGGACTGTTGCTGGGAGATGCATTTGTAGAATAATTTGACAGTTACTTTTGGTAGGACATCAGGAACTAGAGCTCTCAGCCAGGTGAGAGACAATTCTCCATACTTGGTAAAATCTTTTTAGGGGCAGTTCAAACCGCATGCCTTGTGGACTTTCAGAGAAATCTTGCTATGAGTAATATTTTAAGTCTTCCCTCTAACATTGATACATCAGATTTCTTTGATTCTCTGTAGGAAAGTAGCCTTAACTTCAGCTGAAATAATTATAAAATGCTGATACTTGGGCTGTCACCTCTAACTTGAGGATTTAGGTGGCTTTGTCCAGACTGATAGTTTTTCGAAGTCATCTGCTTGTAAAAACCAGGATAGTAGCTGCTTCCATCTGTCTTCACAGAACAGTTTTATGTTTGAGGTTTGCCTACCTCTGATTAATCTTCCTCTCTCACCTCAAAACTGGGCACCGACTACACAGAAACGCAGAGGATAAGTGAGCAGGGTGTCCTGCTCTGCCCACCTCCAGTCTCTCTTTCAGGTCACGCTGCAACTTTAGCCCCGGCCTGATGCGCCAGGTATCAGGAGGTCACTTTGGTCTGGAAGCAGGCGGGAGTCTGGGTGAGTCTTCACTCCTGCAATGGGGGTCGGTTTCCCATTTCAGATCCTGTGTCCAACCAAATGTCTGCCCTCTCCAGCAACCGATATTCTCAGGCATCTTTGAAATCAATCTGCTTCACACCTCTGAGCCTGCAGCTAATTCCCTGGATGAATCCTTTCTAGTTTTCTGCTGAAAAGTATTTTTAAGTGCTGCTCTAACTTACAGGAATAAGGTAGAAAATAGGAAAGGATGCTTTGCGATTGAGAGAGGTTTGAAAATTCTGCTTGGAACTCTTCAAAGGTTTTCCCATTCCCATGACGAGCCAGTGCTTTTATTAGGGGATGCAGATGAGCACAGGCCTCCTGAGGAATACTGGATGAAGGGAAGGCTTGCATTCCTTCGTGTATATGACCAGTAGACAATTGAACAGATGATAAAAGCAGATTCAACTAAAGTGAACTAGCAAGAAAGGAGGCTCAGAATGTGAGAAATGCCCACCTCAAGCACCTTCCCTTGGTCCTTGGCTCTTTCTGCACCCAAACTTTTGTACCTTGAATAAGCCTACCCACAGCACCTCTAGGACCCATTCACCTCCTGTTCCCTTGCTCACCTACCCACCCCACCCACCTCTCTATTGTTCTTTTTTCTTCCTTTGTCGTTTTCTCACTTCTGTTTCCTTCTTCCCCAATCTGGAGGCCACCATCCCCTTCCCCATCTTGCAATATGTGGAGAAACGAGATCATGATTTAGTTGTTCAGCCAATCAGGTAATCAGTTAAAACCCACTGCAGATATTGTCCATGCACTAAAATTCCACTCTTAGCTCTATGACTAATTGACATGGAGTCCAGGAAGATTGAAGGGCTATATGGAATCTGACATAAAGAACTGGAAGAGTAGGGTATTTGTGTAATAAAGCTGCCTTTCATAATTTTCTAATCACTTGTTTATTCATCTATTATATAGAGAGATATGTTTCTGGCAAATATATTTCTAGTTCAGTTACATTGCTAAAACGCACAGCTCAGTCTGCAGAGAGTGGGAGTGGAGTATCCAACTAGAGTGAAACAAGTGAGAACTGGATGCCATTTATCAGCATCACCACCTGCCCACAGTGGCTTCATGGGCAAATTCTATAAACCCCTTGAACCAGTTTTATTCCGTGTAAAGTAGAGATAATAATGCCCACCTCATACTATTTGAGGAGTAAAGTCACATACTAAGAGCTCAATAAACACTATCTCTTCCCATCTTTTCTTTGTCCAGGTTGGGAAATGGCTGTCTAAGATAAAGGAATGCCCTACACATAGGTTATAGGGGATGAAAGAAACCCGTTGCCATCTTATCTACCCTGAGAGTCTCTCTGTTTTCACATGGACACAGTGTTTAGTGGGTGGTTTGGAAGTTTAATTCATCTTTGCAGGCAGGTAATATGGGAAAAATGGACCCTAAGGATACAATGGGAGGAATCTTTTCCGCTGCCTGTGATAACTTGGATTATACTATTAGAGAGTTACTCCTTTGACTGAAGGTCTTTGTTGCCATAAAAATGCAGACATTCTCAAGAGACCAGCACAGGAAACCTTATCATCCATTTGCACAGTTCGTTTCCATTTGCACCGTTATTCTCAGTAATAGTATTTTTTACTTGTATGAAATGTCACATGCTCAGATGCATTCATTTTATAGAGCTTTTAAAGCTGATAACCTAAACCAAAATGTACGCATTTGGTATTGTATTTTCTTTTTTGCAATAATTTCAAAGGTGTAACTGAGCTTAGCTGTAAATTACTGGTTCTAGCTCTCCACAGCAGGCAGCATTTGATCATTGACAACTCTGTTTTCTTCATTGTTTCCTGACTAAAATTTCCCCAGCCTCTATAAATATGTAAATTACCAAAATCACTAGTTTTCCATTATTTCTGCCCCTAAGCTGCTTAAAATGTTTCTATATTCCTCTATTTGCAGTGCAAAACAGAGCAGTAGGTGACAGCTGAGTTTGACTCTATTATCAAACCTCTATTTAGCAGCTACTTGGTTTCCAAGTTTCTGATGATAAATGTTTCCAAGGGTGGGCTCCAGCGCTCATGGAACAGGGATGCCAGCATGGGTGTGTGTCTGTTAAGAGACTGTGAAAATATCATGGTGAACTAATACTATGACAAGAAGAAGCAAAGGAGACTCTTTTTTATTGCCCTTCCATTAATTGGCAGGACTCAAGTGGTGAAGGTGACATGGTGTCTGTGTATGACTGTTGAGTTAATCTGTCATGATCATTGAGGTCTCTGTGGGCTTTCACTGCTGTGACAGGGAAAGAGAGAAACTCTATGTTGCATAGTATCTTATAGATACACATATGTGCAGATGTCTAGAGAGAAATCAATGGCTACTAAAAAAAAAAAAAACCCACACAAATGAGAACATTGAAGGACAGCCTTAGAAGGGATCCTGAGATTCATTGATCTGATTCAAACTCTACTGCTGAATGTGAGAAATATAGTTCTTTTATGATTTCATAACAAGTCTGAAGCAGCCCCAAGTGTGAAGTATATAATTTCAGTACCAAATGCAGGCAAGGCCTGCAGTAGTCAGCCACCTAAATGAGGCCTTGGTATGGATGGACAGCAACCAATCAATTTGTAGGTGTGTTTATTGGAAACCTGGAGGTAGCTTTTGCGCACTGAAGTCCTAGAGGAATCTATATCAGACCTGAGTTAGCCTTTTGATCTCACTGATAATGAAAACCCATTATATTTGTATGGTGCTTCATGCCTGTGAAAATGCCAAACCTGTGGAGCCCAAAAGTTGGTAATATCCCCAAATGACATATGATAAGATAGAGTCAAATAAATTAAATAATACATGCTAATAGGAAGTGAGCTAGATAGAGTAGGTATCCACTAATATGGCTCTCCATCTTTCTTCTGTTTTCTTTTACTTCATTTGTCCTTGTAAACAAAGTTTCCTTAGAGCTGTAGGGTAGAATAGCCACCCTCATTATTTTACCTCTCATCTGTCATTGCTTTCACACTATAATGATAGAGTTGAGTAGCTGTGACAGAGACCTTATGACTTTAGGAAGTCCTAAAATCCTGAGATATTTACTATCTGGCTCTTTATAGAAAGAGGTTGCCAGCGCTCAGATAAAACCAGATCTCCCAGGAATTCCCCTTAATCTCAGGTGCTGAAGAAAGTCATGTTACACCAGATGAATGCGGTCAGGGGTCTATATAGAACCAGCACACTATGTTAGATGTATCAATTCTCCCCACCTAATTGCATCCAGCACTTCAAGGTCTTGTTGTCAGATGACAATTTTGTGGAAAAACAAAGGAAAATATTTTTGAGAACATTTTATATTCATTCATAGAACTTCAGGAGAATATCACTATTTTCTCAAGTACTTACTATTTAAAGAAATACCTATTCAGGTCTTCTGCCTATTTTGTAATTGGATTGTTTCTTGTTTTGGTGTTAAGTGGTATGAGTTCCCTTTGGATATTAACCACTTACCAGATGTATCATTTGTGAATATATACTCCCTCCATAGGTGGTCAATAACAGGTTAGATAATGGCATAAAATAGGACAAAATTGTGCAGAACTAAATTATATCTTAGATTTCTTATAACTATCTCCACTGTGTTGTTAGCTTTGTTATAACTTTTTATAAAGTAGAGAAAAAACAAAGTTTTCTTAAAAATCTATAACCTGAATTGTTTCAATTCAGGCCTTTAGGCATTCTAATATTCCTTCAATTCATTCATTAACCACATGTTTATTTTCTCACTTCCAACCACAGATCAAAAATACTTCTCAATCTAATGTTGGCTGAATTTGCAGATGCAAAGGGCCAACTGTAATGTCAAAAGTTTTACACAGATTTTCAACTGAAAGGTCATTTGCACTTGTAACCCCTGCATTTTTCAATGGTCAACTATAGTCTCAAAGTCATGAATTTGAAGTTTAAAATTAGAAGACCCTGTAGAAACCTAGTCCAGCTCATCATTTTCCATTGAGTAGACTCAGGATGATAACATGACTTCTCTGAGGCCACACAGCAATTGTGTTCAAGTTATAGCTGTAACTTTCACTTTATTCCAAAACTCAGTGCACTGGAAGGTGATGCTAGATAGAGTGGATTCTATGTTAAAGAACAACATTCCCACTGACATTTCTCAAGCCAGAGTTTGGCAATCCCAGGCTTTTGCTCCTGATATCCTCACATTTTACCCAAAGTGAACTGAGATCTCAGATTGACCACTTTCTGAACACATAGTAAGACCTTAAGTCTTTTAAAGTTTAAAAGGAGAGATCATTTTGAAAACTATTTCATTACAGGAAAAACAATGTACACTGAAATAACATAAGCATAAGAGTGAAATACTTCATGTAATGGTCAGAATGATAACAACTAAGCTCTCTTTTCTCTTCAATTCAGAGTCACTTCCTCCTAGATCACATCTCCATACAGCCATTCTCCTGACCAGATTGAGTCCTCTTCCTGAATTCCTGGTGCCATGGGCATGTTTCTGTCGAGGTGCTCAGAACACCACATCAACACTGTCCCTTTATTTTCCTGCCTCCTTCATGAGTCTGAACCCCCTTCAACCTGGACTGTGATTTCCATGTGTATAAGCAAAGCTTAAGGTGCCTGGCATATCCTAGTACCTGCTATCTTTTAAGGGAACTAAAATAACTTAAATAAGTTTATAAGGATTAGCATGCTTCTTAACTAATTATTGCTACATCTTGCAATGTGCGGAAAAATACAGTTTAAAATATATGGAATACTAGGAAATTCTGCTGTTTTAAAACTGGAGATGAATCTTCCCTTCCCCCTTAAAAAAACAAAACAAAAAGATTATATTCTTGCCTATAACTCCAGGTTAGAATTCTTATTAAAATATTATGGGCATAAGTGGGGATAGAATGAAGAAGGAATTTCTGGGGTAGTAAAATGGAATTCTCCAATCAGTTCTGCTGTAATTAATATAGAATTTAGAACTAAAAACTCAGTCAATAGTATGTTCAATAACTCGTGCTGGGATCTATTTTTTCAGTAATACTTATCTTTCCAAGGCGTATAGTTAATTTCTCCAGTACTTTGTAAATTATTACAGAAATTACAAACCCACTAGAAAATCAATACAACTAATTGTAAATTAATACATTTCTAAGTGTGAAGGAACATGTAATAATGTAGATTTCTTTAAAGAACATGCCAGTTCCAGTGGACTCGGGGTTCCAGCTGTTTCATGTGACATCTTCAAGTGTAAACACATTTCTTTCTTTCCCCCAACTCTCTCCTTCCCTCCCCTTATTTCCCACTGATTTAGTCTGCCACTGCAGCGAATAACATTTCCATTAGCCACCTACTGTTAAATCGCAGAGTAACTATGATAAAAAAAAAAATCTTACATGCAAACAAACCAATACAGAGGCAACTGGGGTTACCGTCTGTCTCAAACATTTTTAATGGGGCCCACCAGTGTTCAAACTAAAGGAAAACATCATGTGAAGTTAAATAAATTGGATCTAATAGAAAGCTCCAGAATGTGCATTTATACCAAGTCCAAATCTGTATAGAGTGTATTTATAACACTATAGTTGATGTGCTGAATGAATAATCTTTATTACTATATGTGCGTGTCCATGAATTTTAGCATGGGCTAGTTATTTTAATGTAAATACCACTTCTTTGCCAATCAATTTTAGATAATGATGTGCTTGTCAATAAAAAGATCAGTAATCATTATAATTACATTGAGGTAATCAATGAGAATGTGTCATGGTGTTGTTTTTTTTTCTATGCACTTTGATTGAGTACAAAATAAATTTACATTAATTTAGCACTTTAAAATTTACAAAGTGCTTTTGGTTTAGACTTTGGTTTCACAGTCATAAATTGGGGCAGATATAAGTATCATTCTATAGGTGAGAAAACAGGTTCAGAGAGATTAAGAAACCTATTCTAGGTCTATAACTAGGTACATAGGGAACTAACAATCTCATGTCCTGGGATAGCTCAAAATCAAGCTCTAGGTTTACATAATAATGTAGGTGGCACCTGGCCCACTGGTGGGAAGGACTAGAGAACCTGCAGGAACACCAGTCCTAGCCAGCCAGGACCAGCAAACACTAGCAGAGTGCCCAGGCACATTGGCCCAGACACCCCCATCTTCCACAAGGCTTTCTTCTAACTTTCAGGGACCTGGGAGATGGTCAGGTGGGTCCAGTTTCCTCCACTCTCTGGTTGAGGAACTGGCTAGGAACATAGAGCAGAAATGCAGACTGATGATATCTGTCTTTCAGGCTGGTGGGGCTTACCAAAGGTTTAAAAGTTGGTTACTTCACTTCATATACTTGTGATACTTAATGACTTCCTGCCCTTAAGGCAGTTTCAGTGTATATGGGAGTGAGGACTGGGGGAAGAGGAAAAACGAGTTTGCTTACTTGGTCTTAGCCAATACCACAAGATCATCAGAGAGAACATTTTAGCTTTTCTGGCTGAAGTTTAGGTCTAAGAAAATCGTAATATAATCAATTATATTATATGTCTATTGCCTTTTAGTTCATCAGCAATGAACAGATTTATAGAGTCACTGATGTTAAAATTTTAATTTAACGTAGTTTAACTAAGTCATAAAGATTCTACATGTGACTATTGTTTGACATTTATGGTCTGTAATCATGTATGTGCCATGTGCTTTTCAGAACATAAACCTGATCTGAAAATTTAAAATCTAAATTGGTCCAAAAAGAGTCAACTAAATCTTTTATTAACTTGAGCCCCAGATTTTGTTACAGCATTTACTATTCATGAGAAATAGATAAGTTCAATATATATAAGCAACTCAAAACAAAACAACTTCATAAAATCCAAGGTGAGGTTAGTTTTTTTTTATTTGTTTTTTAAATTAAACTTCTAAAAGTAGAGCAGGGGTAAATAAAGATTCAACCTCATCTTGTATTCCTTTCAAACCTATAATTTGGGATGATCTGTAATTAAAATTGTAACCTTGAGGCACTGTGATTGATTAACCATTAAGAGAGGCTATGTTTAAAATTGTGACCTTGAAGAATTATGATTGATTAAGCATCAAGAGAGGCTATGTTTCATTCCTTATATTTACTCATAGGCAAGTAACATTTTTAAACAAACAATTGTGAAGTAAAAATATGTTATTAAATATTTAAAAAGGAACAAAGTTGGTGTTACAGAATGAATGTTTGTGTCTCTGCAAAATTCAGATGTTGACATATTAAAGCTCAATGGAATATTATTATGAGGTAGGACTTTGGAAGGTAATTAGGTCATGAGGATGGGGCCTTCATGAATGGGATTCGTACTCTGTAAGAATCTATACTGGACAGTTTGCTTCCTCTGTTTCTGTCTCCACCAGAGAAATACAGAAAGAATATATTCTTCTGCAAGCCAGGAAGAGAGTTATTACTAGGAACCAAATCAGCTGGCATGTTGATCTTGGACTTCACAGCCTTTGAATTGTGAGAAATAAATCTTTATTGTTTTAGCAACCCAGTTTATAGTATTCAATTATATACAGATTGAGACAGCTTCCCTTGAATAAACAATAAATACTTGTTATGAAACTATGTAAAATTGAGAAAACACTACTTTTTTGAAAAAAATTCAGAAGTTCTAGTACTCAAAGACATTGTCTTCTATGTTTTTATAGACAGATTTGTATACCAAATTCAAAATATTGATTTATGATTTTCTATAACATAATAGTATTTCCCTTATTTTCAAAATTCTCTTCTAAGATTTCAATGTCTACATAATTTTAATGGTTGTACAAAGAGTCTATATATTCAGGTGTTCCTCCATAAAATCCTGACTAAGAGTTCTCAAACTTTCCAATTAACCATGGTTGTCCTTATCTAAAGCAGTAACTCAGATACATTCAACACAGTGTACCAATTCCAAAATATTTATTTTGTCCAGTTACCTTACCTGCTTCAATTTGGCAGGGTAGAGTAAGAGTTTAATTATTCTCACTAAAGTAGTGTCAAGGGAACTGAGATTTTAAAATGAAAGGAACTGTAGAGAACTAGTCCAGGTCATCATTTTCCATGTACTCAGATGATAATGTGACTTGTTCAAGACTACACAGTGGTTGATCACGATAGCAGATCAGGTCTCCTAATGCATTATTTCACTTATGCCAGTGGGTCTCAACATTGTTATACCCAAAACTCCTTTTTAATAAATATATTGTTTAACGTATTACAAAAATTATTTACAAGATCTTTGTCTTTGCTTTGCCAAACCTCAGTCCAATAGGTTAAAGATCCAAATTCAGGCTTTGCTTGTCAATCCAGTGCCTGAGGGTAACTCTGATTACATTCTAAACTCCATAGTTGGGTTACAAAAGGAACATTCTGGGAATTAACATTTGGGCTGTTTGAATCATACTGACAAATACATTTCCTTCTTTGATGTCTCGTATTTCTGAACAAAAAAAATAGCCAAAATCAACACATTCATATTTTACTTGTGGGATATCATAAAAATGTTTGTTGTGTTGCAAAGAAATGCACTGCCAGTCTGTTCTTCCCGATAAGAACATCTTCTGTGAAATGCTATTTTGCTGTGCATTTATCTTTATTATATAAAAGCTTGTGGCAATTGATGAGAAGAATTCTGCATCTTTGGTTTTATAGAAATTTGCATATCAAACATTTGCAATGATGTAGTGATATATCACACAGAAATACACAGTTCAGTAAGCATACTATTTTTCTTGGCATTTTTGAATGAAGGGAAACCTCAAAGCCGTACTTTGTCCTGAGTTCTAAATGTCTTCCAAAGAAATCCGCCATGGCTCTCTTTCATTTCTATTTTACATAAAGAAGGAAAGAAATGTCATAGTGGAATATTTTCTTGTATAATAGCATTAAATTAGCCTCTTTCTTCTGCAGTGCTAAAAGCACTTTCCTGCTTCCTCATTTTATCATTATATACAGCAAATGTGTGGAATAGGACAAGACAGAGATTATTCTTATTTTACAAGTAAGCAAACTAAAGTTCAAAGGCATTCATGGGCAAGAGCATGGGCCTGCACCAAAGTATGTCAAGGGAGAGGAATTTGCAGGGAGCTAATTCCTAGAGTATCCAGTGAAGGAAAGTCAGGGAGTCCCTGCTGATCGCCTTGAACCTCACATTCATACAAGGAGGCTCAATCATGTCTTCGAGGGCCTGGGGACATCAGCATGACTTAAGTGTACTCAGATTCCTCACAGAATTGCAAGTAGGGAAGTCATTAGAAGTCATTTAGAGATACTTTACTTTTTTGACAAACAGTTTGAAGGATGATACTTTAACTCAGGGAATACTAAATTCATTGTCTTCCCCCTCCTCCTCTATTTTTCTTTCTTGTTAAAATGAAAATGAAGCTGTATCAGATCTTAGAGAATAAAGCATGTACATGTTTTTAAATTGGGGTAGAATATGGAATTAGGTGTTGATAAATTTTGGAGGAGGATAGCATACCACACCAGCTGAACTTATAACTGACTGAGTTGCCACAGAGAGAGTGTGTCTGTCTTCACTTCAGTGTTCACTGTACACATGTAGGCAGGGTCTGCTGGTGGTTGCAAAGGCAATGGGTTGCCTACTGAATATTATCTGAATAACTGTTCTATGAGTGACATGCTTTTCTTGATAAATGGGTATCTGTAGCAAAATCATTGTGATAATGCAAAATCAGCATTTTAAACTATACATTAAAAGAAGAACACAATCCACTGATTTTTTTTTTTTACATTTCCAATGAGGAAAAGGGCAAGCAAAAAACCAGGCAGCTTAATAAAATTTAGCCTTTTGGTTTAACTTAGTATCTTTGACCCAGTAGAGAAGCACTCCATGATTTCTACATATGCTTCAGGTAATGCCTTCTCTGCCATCACAAGACAGAGGTTTGAGAAGCATCAGTGATCACCATAAACAGGAGATTTGACAAGCTATGGTCATGGTCTAACACACCAGAATGAGTAGAGATTGTGAACATCAGGTCATGCATTTGGAAAAAAAAGCAAAACCAGTGGCCTTCCAGACATAGCACATGACACCTTCATGGAGAACAGAGCAAGAGTCTTGGAAATCTATTGGGAAAGCAAAAAGGTGAGAAAAAAAGGCATTAGATGACTGGATTATAGAAGAGACACACCTATTAAGAAATTTCATAGGAATTTAACCGTAAGAGATTGGTAATCCACTCTGCTAAGTGTTTGCTGGATTAGGTGGGAAATTTCAGCAGGCTAGAGAGTGGGCAGCCTGGGTCTACCCCTTCTTTTCTGGGGTACCTTTTCTTTGCTGGGACCTTGAGCAAGTGTCTTTGTTCCTTTCCAGCTCAATGTCCTCATTTGTAAAAGCACTGAAATAGAGTGAGGTGTTTCAGAGGCTCCTTTAAATTTGAAACAATCTGAAATTCTGTGGCACCTCAAAATAACCTAGAATGATGCAAATGCCACTTCTTAATAGCCAGCATTTAAAACAACAAAAATAGCAACAACTGCCTACAGGTGTCAGTATTACCATGAGCCCAAATTAGACTCATTTATCACAAGGCAAAGAAAATGCATCTGGTCTACTCTGCAGAAGTCAAATCATCCTGAGAAAGAAATGTGTCAAAAGGTACCTGATTATGTGCCGAAAGAGGAAAAATTGTTCTGGTTGCAGGTGACCTTTCAGAATGAGATCATTCACTTGCTGGTTATGCTGTCAAGTAACTTACTACTGCCCTTTAAAGGTCATTGCCATGGGTGTGCCCCCGAGTGCTTCCATATATACGTCTCTGATTTACTTTTCCCCCATAAGATACACTCTATAATAAAGCATGTCCCCCTACTCTGCATCTGATAGAAAACATTTTCCCTTGTATTATAAGTATATTGCATTAAAAGATATTGGTGAGGTGGGGGTAAGAAAATCACTTTATTACAAAATCTTTGTGTCATACACTGATTAGGGAAGTCAATAACAGATCCTACTGGTGCTGTAGGAAAATATTTTCCTGTCTTCTCTAAAAGCACATAAAATATTTATTTGCCAGAGACTAATAGTGCATGAATACTCAGCTTTTGGTAGGCTTTCTCTTCAAGTTTTTCTGGTTCAAGGTGCTAGAACTAGAATGGCCAAGTCATGCTGGGTTCCGATCCCCTAACAAAATGGGATAGGACTCCATTACTGGAAACATTCATTAAAGTGGGGGGTGCCTGGGGAAGGCCCAAAAGCATGCTGGGAAAAAGGAGGATGGCCAGAGCATGATCCCCAGTAAGACCTACCTAATGCCAAACCACTAGATTAGAGCTCCTTAAGAGCTCCTGTAGGAGTGGGAGTCCTATAGTCTTATATAGTTTTGGCCCTACTTACAGAGAGAGGGAGCTGGGATGGCCACCTCATTATGAAAATATTAAAAAAAAATTCTGTAGTAAATTTTTTTTTGAAAAATAAGGAAAGAGCATTTCTCAAGTATACTGACAAGAAAGGAAAAGTAGAATAGAGCTGTAAGTCAACAGGAATAGAGATATGTATTAGCTACCTAGGTTCTCAAAACTACAGAAATATATTATCTCATAGTTTGGAGGCTAGAGGTCAAGATGTCAGCATGGCTGATGCAGGATCTGAGGGAGTCTCTATCTCATGCCATCCTTGGTTCATAGATGCACCACTCCTATCTCAACCTCCATTTATGTCTGGTTTTCTCCTGTGTCTCTGTGTTTTAAATTTATTATTTTTTTATATAACATCAATCATTGAATTTAGGGCCTGCCTAAATCCAGGATAATCTCACTGAATGATCTTAACTAAATCTACAAAGGTCATATTTGAAGGTACCAGGGGTTATGATTTATATGTATTGTTTTAGAGACATGATTCAAATTACTATACTGTGGTTAATATTTAACAAGACAATAAACAATTATGTATAGTAAAAGTAAAATAGGCTCTTCTCATTCTTATTCTCCATTTGTGTGAAGGAATGACCTGAGATCTACTCCTGTGCAAATAGAGCCAAGCCCTACACACCTACAAGCTGAGTTTATACTGATCCATTTTTTTATTAAGTAAATACAACATTCTAGAGGCCTGATGCATGAAATTCGTTCAAGCAGACGCAGGGCTGGAGTGTCCCTCAGCCCAGCCTGCACCCTCTCCAATCTGGGACACCTTAAGGGGTGTCCGACTTCATTTAGACCGATCCCAGTCAGACATCCCTATCACAATCCAGGACTGCTGGCTCCCAACTGCTTGCCTGCCTGCCTTCCTGATTGCCCCTAACTGTTTCTGCAGGCCAGCCTGATCACTCCCTAACCACTTGTGTGCCAGCCTGTTTGATGCCTAACTGCTCACTTGCCAGCCTGTTTTCACCTAACTTCCCTCCCCTGCAGGCCTGGTCACCCCTAACTGCCCTCCCCTGGTGGCCATCTTGTAGTGGCCATCTTGTGTCCACATGGGGACAGGATCTTTGACCACATTGGGGCAGTCATCTTGTGTGTTGCAGTGATGGTCAATCTGCATATCACTCTTTTATTAGATAGGATAGAGGCCTGGTGCATGGGTGGAGACCAGCTGGTTTGCCCTGAAGGGTGTCCCAGATCAGGGTGGGGATTTCCTTGGGGAGTGGGCTGGCCTAGGTGAGGGGCCTGTGGTGGTTTGCAGGCCAGCCACTCCCCCTCCCCCAGCAATGGAGGCCCTGGTATCTGCTGTGACTGCTGCCATTTATGTTGGGATGTATTTATCTTCTATAATTGAAACTTTGTAGCCTTGAGTGGAGGTCTGAGCACCAGGGTGTGTGGAAAGTTTGGCTTCCTCCATTTCCAGGGAAACCCAAGCCACCCTCCTGCTCACTCAGTGGCCTCTGCCATCTTGGTTGGGTTAATTTGCATACTTGCTCCTGATTGGCTGTTGGATGTGGTTTGTGGGCATAGCAGAGTGATGGTTAATTTGCATATTGCTCTTTTATTAAATAGGATAGGTCAAATTATCCCTTTAGCAAATGCTATATGACTACCTACATTACAGCTGGCCCTTGTAGATTAAAGTTTTAAAAGTGAGTAACAGGTAATTTTACCTTTGACATTATAGCTATTACTGGTAATATGAAGCAGAAGTATAGAAGGAAAAATTAACCTGATATATTTCATAGTTAAGATTATATCTTATGGAATATAATTCATTCTTAACACCCCAATGAACTGGCCTCTTGGTACTAAGTCTCTGAAGCAGAATTTTAAAATATTTTTATTCTCATGAATAACTTTTTTTAAGAAAAAATTAATGCATGTATAGTCATTCTCCTTTTGTGAAATTAGGTTTTAAAGGGAAGGACTATTGGATTAGGAACCACAGATTTGGTACTAGAATGGGCTGCAGTGCCAAGTTGATGATTTTGGCAAATTGTTCTGAATCTTGTGCAGTTGATTTTCCTTTGCAAACCAGGGGAAACCAAACTGCTCCGATGTCCCCTTAGTTCAATGCCAGAGTCATACCCTAGATAACTATGTCCCAGAGTCTGACCACATTAGAAATTTCAGAAGCCAAGTTCAAGTCTTTCACAGAGTTGAGGAATTTAGAAGTGGGGAAGGAGAGCCAATAAAAAGTTTATAAAGTTTAAATTTGAAAACTGTTAGTAGTCTCTTCCCATTTTCTTTTTCTATATTGCTGAACAACATAATAGGATGGTAGTTGCCTTGCTAACCAGCAGTCCTTTTCAAATCATGTACCAGAAGGGTTGGTCCTCCCAATTCTGGGAAATAGTACAGTTTCTCTGTACAAGAGAAGAGAGACCGTTTTTAGAGGTATCCAAGGCAGAGGTTGAAAACACTAAGGCTTAACCTACTAACCTCCTTAGCCTGAGCATGACCATCATGGCAAAGGTTAAATGAGGGGAATGAGATGATTTTCTAGCAGAATTATAAGCAAATAAAGGAAAGCTCCAACCTACAGAGTAGAAAAGCAGTTCATTGTCTTCTGATTTATTGAACTATCTTCCATTCAGCATTACCAGATTCCATGCCAAAATAAGCTTGGAAGGAATTTTTCATTTAGGTTAATATATTCCTGGGGCCTTAGAAAAGTACTTTTTAAACTTACTGGCAATGCTGATGTTCCAGTCTTTAGAGCAGATAACATGGGCATTGACAGAGACTGTGAATGTATATGTATGTGTGTTGGAGGTGAGGCTAGAACAAAGAGTGAGAAATAAATGAAATTTTAAAGAATTGAATCCTACTTGCCTGGGACATGAATAGAGACCAGAAGATAGAATTACTACTTATATGATTGTAGGAATGCAACTGTCTACCCTCAACACCTGTCAACCCACTTTTGTCTCTCTGCCATTTACCCTATCAGACAAAGAATAAATAAGCAAGAGTTATGGCAACCAACAATGTTTAAAATCTTTTAATAAACCTCCAGGTGCTTTTTATTTTGAAATTCATTCAATCAGCCACATCCCAGGAGAAGAATCTTATTGACTAAGGGACATAGTCCAGAGATCCTGTGAAGAAATTCAGGTCTTCTAGTTAAGCAAGCTTACTTGATCTGTAATGGTGCAAATCTAACCAGTCCTTAAAATAGGGATGTCTGCAGATTTCCTGGTCCAGGCTGACTTTCAGGCACTATACTTAGGTAGAGTTATCTTGGGCAGAGGATGTTCTAAGAGTCTTCTTCATCCATCAAGAAAAGATTTATGGAGACGTGTTTCCCTAGTCTTGGAAAAGGAAGAGTCGGTTGTTATTTTGCAATAAAGAAGCAGGACTCAGTAGGAGAAAGAATTGCACCTCAGTAAAGTGATTCAAATGAAAGTCTGCATGGCCTTGTGAACTTCCCCAGGCAAGTATCAGGTGATCGTATTAATAACCGAAGAGCTAAACTATCCTGATTGCAGGATTATGTGAGTTAAATGTCTATAAAAGAATATGAATTCACATCATGAATTTAAGAAAGCTTATATTGTCATATATCATTTTTCAGGTTTGAAATTGTTCAAGACTTCTTTCGGGTACTTACATAAATCTTGGTTTTTAAACCAGGATTTATTAAGTGTGTATGCATACCCAAACATACATAGCTCTTCTAGGAACTCCTATTTTAAGTTCCCCAAAATGCTTTAACAGTTGGGTATCTTTTTGGTAGGAAAATGCATGGTTGGTTAAGTTGAATCATTTATGAATAATAGTAGAGCTTCAAGAAAAGTAAAAATTCTTTGTAATTCAAGAATGATTGAATCATCAATGAACCTGTACCTCATATGTATTCAACTTTTAGGAAACAGTGGCTTAAAGATTAGTCTCTATTAGGGAGTATGTGATGGGGAGGAGTGAATCAATTATGTTCAGCACCAATCCATGCTTTACTAAGTTTAAGTCTCTCAATTATTAGCTTGTTATTATGAAGACAATGGAAGAGAAGTGTTATGTGTTGTGTGTGTGTTTTTTTTAAGTTGGTGCTTTTATTATTGAGTCAAAAATTTTTATTACTGAAAATAGTATTAATCAAAAGAAAAAGATATAATAATTTTAAATTATCCATCTGGTATTTATTGAGCATCTCATTTGTACTAAATATTATGCCAGACCGTTTATCTTCCTTTTATTAAGTTGTATAAGTTGGCTGTAGATGTTGGAGATTAAACCTTTATCAGTGCTAACATTTGCAAATATGTTCTCCCATACAGTGATCTTTCTTGTTGTTTTGTTGATGGTTTCTTTTGCTGTGCAAAAGCTCTTTATTTTGATGTAGTCCCATTTGTTTATTTTTTCTTTAGCTTCCATTGCCTTTGGAGCAGTATCAGTGAAGAAGTTCTATCGGCATATATCTGAGATCGTGCTGCCTGTGGATTCCTCTAGTATTTTTATGGTTTCCCTTCTAATGTTTAAGTCCTGCATCCATTTTGAGTTTATTTTTGTATTTGGTGTAAGTTGGTGGTCCATTTTCATTTTTTTGCATGTATCTGAACCTTTTCGAAAGACAACAGAAGGAAGGCCAAGAGACACATGAAAACATGTTCAAAGTCATTAATCATCCGAGAGATGCAAATCAAAACGACAATGCGATACCATCTTACACCGGTCAGAATGGCTATCATCAACAAATCAACAAACGACAAGTGTTGGCGAGGATGCGAAGAAAAAGGAACCCTTGTGCACTGTTGGTGGGAATGCAGACTGGTGCAGCCACTGTGGAGAACAGTATGGAGTTTCCTCAAAAAACTAAAAATGGATCTTCCATTTGGCCCTGTAATCCCACTCTTAGGAATTTATCCTAAGAAATCACAAACACCAATCAGAAAGGATTTATGCACCCCTATGTTCATAGCAGCACAATTTACAATAGCTACAATTTGGAAACAGCCTAGGTGCCCGTCAGCAGATGAGTGGATCAGAAAACTGTGGTACATCTACACAATGGAATTCTATGCTGCCATTAAAAAGTGCATGCATATAAGCATAACCAATGAACATAGACACTGGGGGGTTGGGGTATGCCTGGGAGGGAGGGGGGCAATGGGGAGATATGTATAAAAAATAATAAAAATTAAAAAAAAATAAAATGTTTTAAGGCACAACCAAAATAAATAAATAAATAAATAAATAAATAAATAAATAAAATATTATGCCAGACAATGAAAATTTGGATACAGATTCTACACTCATGGAGTTTGTAGCCTAGGAGAAGAGACTGAATAATAAATAGACAATTGCAGTACAAGGTGATAACCAATAACCTATCTTTTCTTTCTGAGAACAGCCCTCTACCCACAGGATGGGCCTCAAGAGCTATGTTACAATACAGAATTCTGTGTTTCCTTGCCAGAGTGACAATATCAGGAATGGGCAGTCAATTCTAATAGATCAGAATCTCTTTCTTGTCTTTGAAGATCAAGATTGAGAAATGCTAGTGCATCAGAGTGGATTTGCTTGAACTGGGTAAATTGGAGCTGGGACCAAAAGAAATGAAATGGTTGACCTGTCATGGCAATGCCTAACAGAGAAATCTGGCCATGGAGATATATTAAAAAAAAAAGAAATAGTGGCAAGAAACTGCAAGAGTCTGAAGAGAAGAAGAGTGAGAGACTGAGCAATCAGTAGTCCCATTTCCTGATGACTTCTCGGCCATTGAATTGGTTCCCACCTTTCCAGAGGCATAGTTGCTCAACTTTGCTTCAGGTCCCATGAGATATCCCAGCACATCTATTTTGCTGCTTTGCTTCATTATTAGCAAACATATCTGGATTAAGACATATTCTTATAGGGGTCAGACTATGACATAATTGGATCACCTAGGTAAAAACTAACTCAGTCTATGGGCACCTCGAAGGATTTCCAAGTGAAGTGCTTGCTATCTAAGCCGAGTTCAACAGGATGAGTAAAAATCAGCCAGTCAGAGCACAGGTGGGGAACAGGCTGAGGTAATAGCAGAACCCAGAAGCTAGACAGCATGATACATATTAAGAGCTACAAATGGTTCTCTATAGAGCAGTATGCATGTTTGTGGAGGAGAGGATCAGTGTTAAGAGATGAGGCTGGAGAGGTAAAGTGGATGACATCAGAGAAGCCTTGTTAAGTCATCAGCTTGAACAACATGGACTTTTAATAGGAAAAACTTCTTTCAGAAAGCTCATTCAGTTTGGCTTAGGCAGAAACAGCACCAGGCTGTTGTACTAAAGCTGAGGTACCAGAAAAAAATCAGTAATACTCATTTTGTCCTTATTTAAAATGTCAGTATTTTGTTCATTTTCTTGCATTAACTTTGGCTTTTTAAAATATTGCATTAAAATATCATTTATCTTGGTTATTGCTTTTTTTTATGTGCTCTTAAATTTTACATTTGAAGTGAGTGCCTTATAGCAAATAGTTCCAATTTGTTACAAGCAGTAGAGCATCATATTGAAAAAAAAATGTATAACAATTGCTTAATGGTTTTCAAACTTCCATTCTAAGCCATGGTCATTGTTGTCATTTGAGTTTCCTAAAGACAATTTACCAGGTGGGAGTTGAGTACAGCTACTCTAAGAAGGAAAGCAAGATTGGGTAGAGGAAGAAGCCGACTTACAGAGCAGCTACCCAACCCATCTATGGGGAGTGCTGGAGCTGGGAAACTTTCTGAGTAGTCCTAATTGAGGCACAGGACCCAGATCTTTGTATCCTGGGGCCAGTCATTGATTGTGGGTGCAGGAGAAGTGTAAAGGCAGTTCCCTGATGCCAAAGGCAATTTCCAGTAAGAGATACAACAGTCAGTAACTGATATTTAGAGTTTTCCTGTAAATGATCTCATGTCAAAAGTTTTAGAAGTTTAACTTATGTTTAAATGTATTTATAGAGAGTGGGCAAGAAAGAATGTATCAGTTTACTAGGTGGGATCCTGTTAGTAGTTACACTGTGAAAATGATCATTGTTCATGAGAGTAATAACTTAAAAGAGAGCTATAAGTATGCCATAATATGAAGTAACTGATTAAATATTTATTTCCACTGTATTTTTCCCACTGTGTGAGATGCTTGGGATTTAAATAATAAGGTGAAAAAGGTTTATTGGTCCATAAGAAATTTATAGTGTAGTGTGGGAGACTAGATAGAGTGATCAGCACAACAAGTATTTCTTGACAAAGGCATGCACCAGGGCTGTGGGAGAGCTCAGTCTGGATTTTGAAAAGGAGCTGAGTCTGAATTGAGTCTGAAAGGATGACAAGAAGTCAGATGCATGAGGTGAAGTAAGGTGTGGGAGATAAGAAAGAGGAGGGCCTATTACCAACCTCTTACGTTATTCATTGTAGCCAGAGTATGGTGTGCAGTGGTAGAGATGTGGTTCTGAAGACTGGATCTAAAGAGTCTTGAATGACAGACATGTAAACTTTCCTAAATGTTTCAGGATCACTGAGGTGTTTAAGCATAGGTAATATTTTGAGACTTATATTTAGAAAGTTCTGTCTTGCAGCAGAATGGATCAAGTTCCCATAATAGTTTGATTAAACAACTATATTAATTATCTACTGCTGTGAATAACTTACCAGAAATTTAAAGGCTTAAAACAACATGCCTTTTCTACCTCATAAGGTTCATTACGTTTTGGCAGGGCTGAGTTCTCATTAGAGGCTTGACTGGTGAAGGATCTATTTTCAAGGTCTCCCAGGTCATGGGCAGAGCTCATTTTCTTGTGACTGTAGGATCCATGGCAGCTTACTTCTTCAAAATTAGTAACAAAGACATGTGTATGCATGTGCACATACATACATACACACACACAGGAAAGAGAGAAGACAGAGACAGAGACAGGGAGGGGAGAAAGAGAGATTGTTTCTGATAGCAAGACAAGTTTTCATAAAATGTAATCAAGGGAGCACCATCACGAATGCCATATTCTGTTGGTTTGAAGCCAAGAACAGGCCCCAGCCACACTCAGAGGCCATTATACAAGGGCATGAACACTAAGAATTGCAGCCACCTTAAAGTCTTCCAAACTCCCCTACTTAGTCCAGGTGTGAAAGAAAAGGTAGGCTTTCAATCTTCTCTGACACAATCCACTGTTCTATTGTAGAAGAACTTTGATCTTGATAAAATTCTATAAACCAAAAAGTCTACTAGGAAATATTTATGTGGCAGCAAATATTACATATTCTACTTTACCACAACTCTTGCATCTACTGCATCAACTTGTAACCAAAGGCAACATATGATTCAGAAAGTGTATGATTAATTAAATTATGCCATAACACATTTGGAAGACCTCTGAAAACAAGTGCTCAGTTAACTCCTGCAATGTGTTTATTGAATTTTTAGTGATGGGGTCATTTTAAAATGTTTCTCCACCCTAACTGGTTTGGCTCAGTGGATAGAGAAGGGTCCCAGGTTTGATTCTGGTCAAGGGCACGTACCTTGGTTGTGGGCACATACTCAATGGGAGGTGAGCAGGAGGCAGCTGATCGATGTTCCTCTCTCATCGATGTTTCTAACTCTCTATTTCTCGCCCTTCGTCTCTTTAAGAAAGTCAATAAAATAGCTGAAACCGGTTTGGCTCAGTGGATAGAGAGTCCGCCTGGGCCTGAAAGGCCCCAGGTTCGATTCCGGTCAAGGGCATGTACATTGGTTGCAGGCACATCCCCAGTAGGGGATGTGCAGGAGGCGGCTGATCTGTCTCTCTCTCATCGATGTTTCTGGCTTTCTATTCCTTTCCCTTCCTCTCTTTGAAAAATCAATAAAATACATCTTTAAAAAAATCAATAAAATATATTTTAAAATGTTTTTCTCCAACTTACTATTATGCATATTATTTCTCTCTTTGTTGTATTTTATATGTCTAGTTTGTATTGAATACGAATATTAGAGACAATACCTACCTGTTCTGTAGTGTGTTTTATATGATGTGTGACACACCATCTGGGAGTTTAAGTCTCTAATACATGCCATCTGGTAATTCAGTGATATGTGTATGAGTAAACAGTGACTCTGCTGTTTAACTACTTAGTATGTGCATTTAATTAAGTTCACAAATTCCTACAGGCATGTGGTTAGAGGGGCTTTGGCACATTTCCCCTCTGGAGGGCTTGGCACCATGGATCTGGAGCTCTTGCTAGTGCTGGAATTCCAAATGTGCCTGCATTTGTAACAATACATAGTGCTTTAATATCACTGTGGCCTTTGTCAGCTCATGTTTCAGTTTATAGCCCAAGAAGTTTAATAACTGTTGCTGAGATAGAGTCTGGTTATTTTACATGTACTATATCTGTTCGCGTCATATAAAATGATCATTGATGAACAATAAAAGGATGAAAATCAAAATATGAAAGCATCAGAGCAACCTGCATTTAAGGTTTTATCCTTTCCATAGTTATTCTTCAGTTATTTTACACAGCAGCTCAATGAACACTGGCATTTTAAAATCAAAGCCTACAAAAAGAAAATATTTCTTCTAAAATGCAGTGACCAAACATGGTATGTAAAATTCAATGTAAAGTGTATCAGACTAAAATTGGGGTGTGTGTGTGTGTGTGGTTTTTAAAAATGGGTACACGTTACCAGTAGACAGTATGGAATTCCCTTTGAGGTAGTGCAGGGGAAAGGAAATAAGGATAGCTGCGGCTCACACAAACACTGATTTAAAGACAAAGTATATTTCCTGGGCCTCAATTTAGCTCTAACAATATGATTCCCTGATAAAAATGCAAATTAAAAGCAAATATAAGTGAGACTTAATAGAATGTCTTATTTGACTTGCTCTTCAGACAGATAAGTGTTTTTGCTTAACTTCTCAGCAACCTGTTTATGATCAGCAAAGATTAGAGAAGAAGATTGGGATTGCTGACAGCATCCCAGTAGGTCAGTGTGGTGGCTGTGGAGACACAATGAACAGGTATTGACCTGTCAGTTGTTAGTAATGGGTCTCTTGTGGACCAGCTACCGCTATAGCTTTGGGCTTGTAACCGTGGCATAATAAGGGCTTGCTGGAACAACTCCCAATTAGACCAAAAAATGAATAGACAGTGAGTTTATCTTTCTTTCCTTTGGAGGGCAATGAGTTGGAGATTAAAAAGAAGAAGAAGAATCTTTTGTCTAGTGAAAGACAGAGACATTGTCATTATAAATAGTATAACTTTAAATATATATGATGCTTGTATTATGGGGCTTCCTTCCATTGCTTCATTTTGCTTGAAAATATGAGTCCACAACCGTTTTGTAGACAGCTTGGGAGATGAGAAACACTGCATCTGCTGGAATGTCATTTTATCTGATAGTAAGTTTTCAGATGTTATACTTGAATGTCAAATATTGTTCTTCAGGTAATCAGTTGCTTTCTACCCTTCACTCCTGTCTTCTTCCTGCTTATTACCAGGAAAGTAGTAAACACAATGTCTGTATTTGCTGGCGCATGGCCTGATCTCACACAACTCATAGAGTCACCTCAGTCACCGTTATTAGTGTTCCCAACTGGATCCCTCCTCAGTCATCCTCCTGGTCATTCTGCATATGCACCTTCTCTGCCCAGGGAATCTCTCCCTGGTTCCTAGGACTCAGCTGCCCCAGCTTGGCTGACCTCCTGCCTCACTCTCCACAAACCTAACTGCTTTGGGTTGTACCTCCTTCTCTCCTCATTTCCCTGATTTATCATGTTTATGTTTTTTACAAGGATCTCTCCTTTTCTTAGCCTGTAATCATCATATCCACTCTATGGAACTACAGCCATGTTTTCAGAAGACCCAGAATTTCCCGTCCACAGCCTCTCACCTGTACCACAGACCCTGAATACAGCTGATGCCTAACACTTTACATATGTAAATATGGAATTTGTCTCAATGCACATCCTCCTCCTATCCCATGGCTCAAGCCCTGGTTGTCTCCTTTCCATGGTTCTCTGATTTTATGGAGGTCATGAGCATGTACTTAGTATAACTCTTAATTGACAGAATGCTCCAGGGCTGTTCTTTGAGATCACTGCCAAGGCCAGACCTCCTGCTCTTCTTCAGAGACATCATATGAAGCATGGGGATACTAGGGATTGCTCCTTCCTGGAAAAGATTAAACGATGCTCAGTGGCTTTGCCAGATTTTACTTAGACTGCAATCTAAGAAGCACCAACCCAACCTCAACACCCCCCGCTACCCTCTCTCTCTCTTATTCTTTCATAGTCAGACACACATCATGGTCTCTCAGCCCTCCTAGCCTCTCTCGGATTCCTCTCTGTACTCTTTCTCACAGGCATGTCCCTAGCAAATTCCTGGCATAGTTAATCCTATCTTGGCATTTGATTCTCAAAGGACCCAAGTAAATGCAAATTCCCATTCGGGATTATGACTGCTTTCACAATGGTCCCTTACCCACATGTAAATACCTATTAGATGCTCATTTAAAACTTGTTTAAAATAATTAAATGTGGCCAAATCACAGAAAAAAAATAATTATTTATCAAGGATGGTGAATTCACTGGAACTTATGTAAAGATGTGGTAGAATGTCATTCAGAAAAGTAAGGAATCTTTCCAGATAGTGGTGGATAAGTTACAGGATTGGGAGGGGGGTGATATGAGATATCTATTGTGGGCATGAAGAGAGGAGATGATCAAGCAGTGGTAGCAGAGTGAAGAGCAACAAGAATGTAAGCCTACCCTCCTTCTGTGAGTGAGAGGAAGTGGGCGGGTGTGTGCCAACCTGTCATATCTCTACAAATAAATGTGATGCAGTTTATAGAGTACCCATTTGTGTTAGGCACAATGGGTAAGCAAAAAGAAGAGTAAGGCATGGTCACAGCTGTCACACTAGTTAGTGTCTATGATGAAATGCATGTTGATATCTGCCTGGCCAACTTGCTATCAGGACATAAGGGACTACTATACATGGCCCTACATTCTTGAATTAAAATTGGCCACCAATGGACTCTGTATAGATTATTTGGTAGATCTCATTTTACCTCTCCTCATATCTACACTAATAAAAGAGAAACATGCAAATTTACCATCCCTCTACTACATCTACCAGCCAATCAGAGCAAGTATTCAAATTAACCCAACAAAGATGGCAGTTAATTTGCATACACAGGTATGGAGCAAAGGAAAGCCGAGGTGGGCTTTGCTCCCTTCTCTACTTCAGTCTGGCTGCAGGAAGTCCTATTCTTGCAGGAATCTTCCTGCATCCGGCCTCTAGTAATATATAGCCTAGGAATGACTTTATATCCCTCTCTCCAATGTCTTTCCCCAACTTTAAGAATGCAACTTTCCTCCATCAGATCTCTCTGGCCAACTTAACCCAAGTCAGCACATACTCATGACAGCATTATATTTGTACTTCTTTTGTGACCACTATTCCCCTCTATCGTCCTGATATGTGTGTGCACATCCATTTTCTCCTAGACTTTGAGCTCCTTGGGGACATCAATGTTGATTTTTGTAAGTACCTACCTGATTTCCATACAATGTCTAGGATGATCTTTTATACACAGTAGACATTCATTAAGTGTCTCTTGGATAAATAAATAAATGAAGCCACATTTCAATGGAATGATAGAGGTGACTTTTGTATGTAAACCACTTCCTCATCTCTGTTTCTTAGTCACTTCCAACTATGTTTCATTTTTTTTTTTTAAAGATTCTTGCCTTTCATAAGATTCAAGAATTTAGAAGCCCCGACTGGGTAGCTCAGTTGGTTAGAGGATCTACCTATTAAACCAAGGTTTCAGATTCAATCTCTGGTTAGGGCACATATAAGAATCAACTAATGAATGCATAAATAAGTGGAACAACAACTCTCTCTCTCTCTCTCTCTCTCTCTTTCTCTCTCTCTCTCTCTCTCTCTCCTCACTCCCTCCCTCTAAAATCAATAAATAAAATATTTTAAAAACTCAAAAGACCATTCAGTATTTTAAAACCAGATTGCAACTTAAAAGTAATTCTTTATGTACTATAGATTATAGCTGCTGCTATGAATTTTAAATGCTTCTTACTTTCTAGTGCACTATTTTTTATGCTATTTTCTTTTGTTTTGTGGGATATGTAGCTAAAGCAACTTTATATCTAATTAGCTACTGAAATTAGAAGGCCCATACAATTTGTAAGTGATCTGCCTTTTGAGTAACCTGATAATTGAAAATATTTTGGATTAGAGTTCACCTAAAATTATATATACCTATGTTTCATGATTACTAATCTGGAGATTAGTAGCCATTGTTAGGGCTTCTTCCCAGAAAGCTTTTAACATTACTCCACAAACCTCTGGCTATGCCTAAATTTGCAAGTGCTAGGGTTTAGGGCAAGCCTCCCTTTGAAACCTGAAGTAGATTCATTGCAATGTACTCTCGATGCTTAACTCTTTGACAATCTTTTTATATTTTTGCTCTTCTTAGAAACAACAGCAAAAAAAAAAAAAAAGTGTTTTTATTCCTTTTAGATTCCCATTCCATTTTCCCCCTTTTGCCTGCATGTGGTTATATGTTACAGTGACTTGGGGTGAAATTAGGTAACAGATTTGGCAACATTGATGCTGTCTTGTTGAAGTCTTGCTCACTCCTTATACAACTCTCTCCATGCCATAAACAAATTACAACTTGGTTTTATTCTAAAAAGTCAATGATGTTCATTGAGAAAATACTGGCTATAGAGAGGCTAAAATAATCTAAGGGCTGCTGAATTGTGATTAGATCTTAATCTCTGCATTCCTTTCTTTTTTCCCTAGGTAAGTGGTGTTTCTTCTCCTTGCTTCAGGGAGTGTTGGTTGGTCTGGTAAGTGTTCATTTTATTGTGGTATGTTGTGTTGCTCCAGAGCTGCCTTGAATTGCCTAAGAAATCACAGCAGGCTTTGGACATGCATTCTGTTGAAAATGCTGGCTTGTGTTCAATCTTTATTAAATTGAAATTTTTTTCCCTGAGATCTTACTTTGGCGTTATATCACAACATACTTTGTTCTCCAGTCTGGAAAATGGCCCAAGAGTTGATTAAGTGTTGATGAAAACTTGCCTTTTATAAATTCTTTTTATGTGGATTTTCCTTTAGTTCTCTTTGTTTACCTCGTCCTGCCTTTATTGGAATGTTACTTTAACAGCCTGCATCCAGGTTCCGATAAAACATAAAACTCCATGTAGTGGCATCCTACTGAAGTTTTGTTTTTTGTGTGTTGTGTTACTGTTTCCAAGAACCTCGTTAATCATCTGGTCTCCTTCTCCAGTATCACAGTGACTTCATCTGTACAGTATTAGATGGTCTGTGTGGTGATTAAGTCCTCCTCTACAACAGCATTTTTATATAAAGTTACTAAAACTGGTATGTTCCTTCCTTGTCCAGCTATGGTGACACAGACACATTACTTTATAGATTTCCTTTCTTGAGGTTGTTTTTCTAGGCATGGTGTTGATGCCAGGATTTCTCTCTGAAAAGAATGAATGAGGAGTAATCCAGAAGAGAAATGAATAGCAGGGGAAAAAAACAAGAGTCCTTTGATTTGTAAATCAAATTTTATAGTAGAATATACACAACTTCTGATGGTTTCATGGTATTTTTTATGAGAGCTGACTTCCGCTTAGAGCTGCTAAGAAAACACTAGACCTCATTGTCTTTTGTGTGGAATATAGGAAACTAAGTTGCCCTGTGTCTAACGTCTACTGGGTTTTCTTATTGGTTATTGGCCCAGGTTATTGATTTTGCGAGAAGTGCTTGTTCTTTAAAGACACAGGATTTGGTTCAGCTATATTCTGTTATCTACTCCTTCACAATCACCATTCAAAAGTTCCTGCTCTTACATTAATTACTTTATTTGAGACATATGTAGTTTGTTTCTTGAAGCATTTCTAAATTTAAACACTTAGATTTATCTGGGTTTTTGCCTTTGATAATCTGACCTTATTTGTGTTTATGTGTGTTTAGTAGAGCATGTTTGAAGAAGAATACTAGGAGGTCAACTAAATTGCTCTTGAAACATGTAAAGGACTGTACATGTTGCTTTAAATAACCTGTATGGATTTTGACCCCATGCTGTTTTCAGTCCTGCAACAGAATTTTTCTATTAAAGTTTCTGGATTAAAAAAGATCAGAAAACAGGAGACAGAAAGAGAGGAAGGGTGAAAAAGGTTACATTTCAAACTTGCATAGGCTGTTCCCACACTTTGAAGCCTACCAGGGACCTGCCGAATAGCTTGCTTCACAAAGGGCTGAAAAGGGAACCACGCTTTAAATTGACAGAGTTAGCCTGTGCTGGGAGTTTTTTTATTCTTTGCCTCTTGACCTTATTGGATGCCATAAATGAAACATAGAGGGATAGGCTTGAAAAGGCCGGGGGCTACTTATTTACATCACTCCTCTGATGGGGAGAGAAACTAGAGTGAACAAATGCAGTATGTTTAACTCTATTCCTTAACTCCGGCAATGGTGAACATAAAAACATGTTGGTTGCAACCTATAAACCCACTTTGGTATGAGATCTTTCTTTGTGATTTTTAAATTCTTGTCATTTTATTCAGGTAAACCACTCAAAAAAGTTAAATCTGAAGAAGTGGCTGAGTTTTATTTTCACTCTAAAGAAAACTTGAAAATACCTTGTTTGGGATTATGTTTTTCACTTAGGTTTCATGATTTGTATTTTGCTACTACTATTATGACCCTCTTCCACTTTGAAATCAGAGCTATTAGAGTTGTTGCCGGTGAACATATCTAGAATATCATTCTTTTTCTAAGTTAACGGATACTATACTTCTTCAATGTTAAATATTTAACTATACTAGGTAAATTCTGTTATGTAGTATTTATTTTATAATCCAAATATGATCAAAGGTATTACAATATTAGATGGAAGTTAGAAAAACATTGTAACATCTCTAGTGACTTGTGTTAATCCTGTGCTGAGAATGAGAAATAGCATGCATCCTTGCTATTATTAGTGTTAGGGAGATATAAGACATACCTGTACCCCCAGAAAGGTAAACAACAATGCAAGGTGGCATATGAAGCATGATATAGAAAACGAGTGTCTTAGAAGAATGGGAAGCGTTGAAAATTTTTAAGAGTTAGCTGTGCAGAGAAAATGTAATTTATTTTCTAGGACTCATCTGATTTCTGAACTCTGATCATTCCAGGCATGGGGAGGATTTGGGCTCACCAATAACCATATCTCAATCTCTTCTAATTTAAACAGCAGCAAGTAAGTAGACCCCTATAGGTTCTGGCTCAGAGAGTCTCTGATCTTGCTACCCCAACCAGCAATCTCAGCATGGGTGCATGAAGAGGCCTGCGGTATTACCTCTTGGCATTGTGCTAGTTCACATGTGTGCATTGGAGCCCACCGAGTTGTGTCAGGTGTGTGGGTGGTATAGAAGCTGCTAATGTGAACTGTGCTTTTGCCTCTGCTGGCTTGGCATGTCCTCCTGGGTTCTAGCTAACTCAGAGCTGGCCCCCAACTGGTCTGATCGCCCTGTAGCAAGGGAGCATGGACAGTTGGTGCTGGGGGCTTCACAGCCAGCTCTGTCACCTGCCTTCCCATTTTTCTGACAGGGCACAGTGGAACTTTGGGGCATCTCCCAAATGCAGTTTAGTTAGCACAGATGTGTTAGAGACCTTGGGTTTCCTCACTACATCCAACCACTTGGACGTCCCAGGTTGTTCCAGGCACCATTTGAAAGAGTCTCTTCCCCAAAACCCAGTCAGGATGCTGGATAAAAGCCTCTTTACCTGGCATTACTCAGCCAATCTAAGACATCTACATGCTGGGATTTTGAATTAGAGAAGGAAGATCAAGGTACCTTTCTCTGCTCCTGACACCTTCACAGCTTTCTCTTCTTATTGTCTTTCTGCAATGGTGTACATAACATTTTGAGTTCTCTCTACTTCTGGTATACAGAAAATTCTAAGATCTAATAGCCACACTTGGCGCTCAATATACTTAATGAGAGAAAAAGGGAGTTTAAACAATTATTTCCTCTATCAGTTCTGACCTTTATGACTGCACTCAACTCAAAACCTATATTTTGGTCACCAATAGCTGAATTTGACCCTGTTTTCCTCACTCCCATCCTTCTTGCTTCCTTTCTTTCATTCTTACTGACAGCTCTGATCCTTTCTATACACTAGGCAGGACGATGTCTTGGCTTACTGATGAACAACTTATATATACAGAAATGCAAACAAGGAAAGCACATTAAAATGTGTTTGCCATATTATGTCATCTTCAAGGAAATTGGTGGGGGTTGAGGAGGATTGTCTGTTTGATCAGCAAAGGGGACATGAGCTAGTATTTATTGTACTTGATGGATTGTGTTGGGAGCATCTAAAAGGACTGGGGCTAGAATGGGGGCAGGGATTTGGATGATTGGCCAAGGGGATCGGTCCAGAACCACGTTTCCAAAGTTATTTTGGAAAAAATGGTAGTGCAATAAGATGTTCTGAGAAATATAGCACAAATCTATTTGCGTTTGTGACATTTCATATATTCTCCTTGGAGACTCATAATGTAAGTTGTTAGCATATTAATATTTCAAATAATTTCTACCATGAAAGAACACATTTAACATCATTTAACATTTGGACCATATTCATATAATACCTATTAACAATCCAGAAAATTCACTTTGAGATCTGTTGCTAAGGTACACTGATGAAGCTGGGAATTGTTTTTGTTGAGAACTAAAATAAGGAAAATAAGACTTTAGGAATTTCATTCAATATTTTTAAGGACTTGCTGTACATAAAGCACACTGTGATTTTTCAGTTCATAAAGATAAGGGCCAAATCAATCCTCAGGGGCTTAAAATTTTTCAAAATTTCTGTCTTTATGTTTAAAAAGTACAAAATATTAGCTATTTACCGTCAGTTTACTATACAGTGTAAGTAAAACAATATTTTTTTGAAATGCAAGGTAATACAGAAGAAATTATCAATCATCTCTCATAATAATTTGCTAGGTAGACCTGATACATTAATTATAATAGATATCAATTATATTTGACATTGTGAATATAACATCAAGATATTCCATAATATTCTTTCATAGTAATATTGTTTAAACTAAGTCTTTTCATGATCTCAAAAGGACTATATGGAATAGTAATTGGAAAGGCCTACATTTCATTTTATAATAAATTATCTCCCCTTTTAATTGAAAATTTTACAACTTTTTTATGTTAATCATGATAGAATGCCTCAGAGGAGTTTTTAAATTATATTTTTATGGCTTGAACAATTTTATGTTTTAATTTTTAATTTCTTCTTCTTTCTTCATACAGTATTCTCCTTCTTAATGTGCTTTTATCTTCATTGAATACCCTGGCATGTTCTATGGACTCACTAGCTCATGTCAGTACTACTAAGGGTCAAGATCTCCAAAATGATTCAAGGGTATTTTATTTGTCAATAATCACTCTTTAAAAATATAGCACACTAAAAATATAATGACATATTTGTAAGTCTTTATAAAACACTAGAGGCTCAGTGCACAAAATTTGTGCATGGGGGGTGGGGTGGTTCCCTCAGCAAAACCTGCATCCTCTCCAATCCACAAGCCCTCAAAGGATGCCCTACTATGGGCCTAAGCTGTACTCTGGCCTCCCTCTCTGGGAGGTACCTGAGCTGATCATGGAAGGCACCACCCCCATTACCCTGCTGCTGCTGCCACTGCCAGCCGCCACAGCTGCCAAAGTGTTTTAATCAACATGGACTCCAGTCCCTTCACCATAAAAAAATGACAACTTTCTTTAGGCATTTTCAAGATGTCTCTTTCATAGGCCATGACATACATACATTTATTTATTTATTTATTTATTTATTTATTTATTTATTTATTTATTTATTCCTTCCTTCCTTCCTTCCCTCCTTCCTTCCTCACCTAAAGATATTTTTCCATTGATTTTTAGAGAGGGTGGAAGAGAGAGGGAAAGACAGGGAGAAACATCAATGTGAAAGGGACACTTCGATTGGTTGCCTTCTGCATAAGCCCTGACCTGAGCCTCAGCCAGGAAGGAGCCTACAACCTAGGTACATGCCCTTGATCAAAACCAAACCAGGGCCCTGTGGTTGGCAGGCTGAGGCTTACCCACTAAGGCAAACTGGCTAGGCAGGATATGACATTTCTTAGCCCCTCCAGCAGTAGAACTTTGTTTTTCCCTCTAGGAATGAGATGGAACAACCCTATATCACCTCCTTAGACTCTTATTACCCAAGTTACCAAGAACACTGTGAGTGGCATACAGAGAGCTTAGTCAAGTGGTCAGAAAAGTTGTTCCCTCTGCAGCTCACATGCAGAGGCAGGACTGCCAGCATGCTGCAGCTGCCAGGCCCTGTTCTAGGCAGACCCACGGCGGCTGGCAGGCCCTGTTCTCGGTGGGCCTGAACCATCCGTGACTTGCCTCACTGCACACACAGTCTTCTCCTGCCCACCTACATGCACAACCTCCTCCTAAGCAGTCGTGATATTACAGTGCCCCAGACAATTTGCATATTACCTCTTTATATCTATACTAGAGGCCCGGTACACAAAAATCGTGTACCCATGGGTGGGGGGGATCCCTCAGCCCGGCCTGTGCCCTTAGAGAGCAGGCCTAAGCCATCAGTCAGACATCCTTATCACTGTTGTGGAGGCAGGAGAGGCTTCTACCACCGCCTCTGTGCTTGCCAGCCATAAACCCCATTTCTGGCTGAGTAGTGCTCCTCCTGTGGGAGCATAATGACCACCAAGGGGGAAGCTTCTGTGTTGAGCATCTTCCCCAATGTGTGGTCAGTAGCGACAGGTCATTCTGCCATTCGGTCAATTAGTATATTAGCCTTTTATTATATATATATGGAAGTCCACTGTAAAATAAATGCTTATTCAACTACCACTTTTCTATATTTTTTTCTTTCTTTCTCTCTCCTTTGTTCCTATTGCCATTTGACTATCAGAGTCTTGTCAGGAAAGATAAGTGGATATTAAATTTGAAGATAAGAATTTATAGGAAAAGACTAAAATAAAATAAAATGTCAGAGCCAGAGGGCCCTTACAGAACATCCAGCCTGGTGTTCTATCGACAGAGAGCACAATGTGAACCAAATGTTTTGAAAATGAAAGGACTTTTCCAAGTTCAGCTTGTTTTTGGCTCCCAATCCAGTTCTCCTCCATGGATCAAGCAGAATTTTAAAGAAGTTTGAAACTATGAATTTGAATGAGGGGTAGAGATTGTCTATAGTAATTTCCAATTCTGCTTATCTTTAGTTAAAATCAGCTAAAATATAGAATGTAAATATGGTTCTATTTATGCCCAATGTCACAATCTTCCTTCAGATGGTTAACATAATTATATGTTACTAGTGGCCTGGTGCACAAATTTATACACATTGAAAGAAAATTTATTAGAAGGTGGCCAGCGGGGTGGGACTGAGCGAGATGGGCTGGACACAACCTGGAGCCAACCTCCCGTGATCCCTCCCTGGCTGGCCATACCTGGGGTGGCACCATTGCTTGAAAGGCATCTGCACTATGAGAGGGGTCTCTCCAGCAGGTGGGGTCCCTTGGCCTGGCCTGTGGGGATTAGGCCAAAACAAGCTCTCTGACATTCCCCAAGGGGTCCTGGAGTGCAAGAGGGCACTCATGAAGTGGCTGTCATACAGGGTGTGAAACGCAAATGTAAGTGTGCAGTAAACCAGATTCAGGGGAATAGTGTCCCTCAACAACTTAACCCATGGCTGAAGGTGGAATTGCATAGCCCCATGAGGAATTGAGCTCCCTTCTCTCTGGTTTCGGGGTGTGTCCATCTGCCACCTGGTAGTCATTGCATATCATAGAGACTGGTTGGATGGGTGTGAAGACACTTAGGATGTTAGCTTTATATATATATAGCTATATAGAGATAGGTAAATGCACTCATTTGAAATGTAAATATTTATATGTTTAATGCCTAAAATTCCCCAAGTATGGGTCATGAAATATCCCATGGTGTATTTATCAATGCCACAAATGTCTTTGATTATTTAGTTTTAAGTGCAATACATTTTGTTAGTTGATGTGCCAAGCAATGGCCTATAATCATGAGAAAGTTCAGGTTTCATATTGTGCTAAATTATCTTTATTTGCTATAAAAAAATCAAAATATCTAAATTTTTGTCATAGAAACTCCTAAAAAAAACCCTAGTTATATTTTTATAAATAAACTATTTTAGAAATTTCACAGGGGGGGGGAAAACATTAAAAATGGGTTTATACCAATGTGATTTATAGCAACATAATTTACATTGAACTTTGAAAGTGCAGATGTGATCAATTTTGTTGTGTTTGTATTTTTATTCAATACCTAAAGCCATTGTTTTATCACCTTAATGTTTTCAGTTTGGTTTGTATTGAATTGCATTTAGCAAGAGAAATAGTCTGTATTCTTGTAATTAAATTGAGAAAGTGAAGTCTGAAAGTGATCAAAGTCCATTCTAGGATAATCAGTTTGAAAATAGCAACTTACCAATAAAATATTTGATACCATCTTTATTTCAGATATATATTTGGGGGAGTGGCTTTAAGTTTGTTCCATTATGGAAAAAAATTAGGAGTCCTAAAATCCTATCTAATCAAAGAGTAATATGCAAATTAACCATCACTCCCCTACACCAACAAGCCATACCTACAAGCCACGCCCACCAGCCAATCAGGAGTGAATATGAAAATTAACCCCAACCAAGATGGCTGTGGCCACAGAGCAAGCAGGAGGGAGGCTTAGATTTCTCTGGTGATGGAGGAATCCAAGCTTTCCACATACCGTGGTGGGCCCAGGCCTCCACTCAGGGCTACAAAGTTTCAATTATAGAAGATTAGTAAATTGCAACAAAAATGGTGGTAGCCACAGAGCTGGAGGGAGCAGAAGGCTAGGGTAGCCCCCCGCAATGGAGGAAGCCAAGCTTCTGCAGCCCTGGACTGTCAAGGCCTCCACTTAAGGCTATAAAGTTTCAATTATAGAATATAAATAAATCTCAGATACCAGGACCTCTGCTTGGGTTGCCTAGGAGCATGGCCAGCCTACAAACCACCACAGGCCCCTCGCCCAGGTCATCCCACACCCCAAGGGAACCCCTACCCTGATCTGGGGCAGCCTTCAGGGCAAAACATCTGGCCCCCACCCAATGCACCAGGCCTCTATCCTGTCTAATAAAAGAGTAATATGCAAATTGACCATCACTACAACACACAAGATGGCTGCCCCCATGTGGTCAAAGATCCTGCCTCCATGTGGACACAATATGGCCACCACAATATGGCCAGTAAGGTAGGGCCATTGGAAGGGACCAGGCATGCTAGGGAGGGCAGTTAGGGGTGATCAAGCCATCAGGGAAGGGCATTTAGGGATGACTAGGCCTGAAGGGAAGGGCAATTGGGGGACCCAGGCCTCTAGGGGAGGGCAGTTAGGAATGACCAAGCCTGTAGGGGAGGGCAGTTAGGGGCAAACTGGCTGGCAGGGAAGCAATTAGGCAACAATCAGCCTGGCAGGAGAGTGGTTAGGGGGTGATCAGGCTGGCAGGCAGAAACAGTTAGGGGCAATCAGGAAGGCAGGCAGGTGAGCAGTTGGGAGCCAGCAGTCCTGTATTGTGAGAGGGTTTTCTGACTGCCTGTTTAAGCCTGATCCCAGTGGGATAAATAAATTGTGAGAAAGTTGTTTGACTGCCCAGTGGGATCGGGCCTAAATGAGCATTCAACATCCCTTGAGGGATCCCAGATCAGAGAGGGTGCAGTCTGGGCTGAAGGACACCACCCCCCCACCTCATGCACAAATTTTGTGCACCTGGCCTCTAGTTTATATAATGAAAAGCTAATATGGAAATTGTCCCCATGACTGTTCAAATAGAAATTCAACCAGGGTATGGGGCAGGCCGACCAACTGCCGGTGGCCCCTCCCTTCAGTCGCCCCGTCCCTGATTGCCCACCATCCCAGTTGAGGGTGGGGCCAGGTGGCCAACCACTCTTGGCCCCTTCCTTCCCAGCTGATGACCCCATCAGCCCTAACTGAGGCAGATGGGCCAGACCTCACCTGTGCGCAAATTCATGCACCAGGCCTCTAGTTATTTAATCAAACGCTTACTGCTTAATTCTATAACTTTATAAGACACCAACTAAATTGATAAGGACTGAAAAATACTGCACATAGAATATTATGATTTCAGAATGCCTAATTTTAGTAATGACATTTAATTCCCCTTGCTAGAAATTACCAAAGAGTAAGTTAGAGGTGACTTTTATCTTATTAAATTATACATCTTAATTTTGATTGCAATTCACCTGAGAGTACTTTGCTGAAGTATTTACCTGCATTAATTTACACTATTCACACCTTGACTATAATGGATTAAAAGTCTACATTTTTAATATAAAAATGGCTATGTAATCTCTAAACATCTTATTGCTTGTGGATAATATTTCAAGGCAGTTGTATATTTCATTTTGTTGACTCAATAAACTCTAAAGCCTAATGCTTTTGTTTAATATAAAAATTAAGCCCTCAGAATCACCATAATGATTGTTTCCTGGGAAAGAATGTATTACTTCATAGATTTTAAATTGCTCAAGGGTACAAAGAAATATTAAAAAATAATTTCAGAGATCATAACAAAGCCAATGTTTTATATTGTTTTTCACAAAATTTAAAATTAATTTGAGCAGCTAAGTCTATTAGCATCAAAGAGTAAATCTATTTAAGTGAAAAATTATTTTCATATGTGAGCTTTTTTTGTGAGACAATTTTATGAAGAATATTAATGGAAATTTTTTGTTACATATTGAATCATTTATTTATTTGATGTTTCCTTGGAAAGCAAATAAATTTTTCTTATTATATCCCACCTAGAGATATTAAAATGTCACGTGTAATATCTTTTGTTTTACAACCAGTGATACAGCATTTGTACAGTTATTTCTGATAATTTCTTTCTGGATGTTTCTGCCCCAGTGAAAAAGTACTGAGCCATAGGAACTCCTCAACTAAATTAACAACAACAGTGCCAAATCACCATTTCACTCGCACAGCTGAACTTACTTCACTTTGCAAACAAATGCATCAACTACTCCAATTTCCAACATCTAATTGTTCTTGTCCAACTGCATTGTAGGTAGACAGGGAATTTGTCTTTACTTATCCCTGAACTTCCTCCTTCTTCCTATCCCACGTTACCAGCTGATTCAACTGCATTTCTGCAAAGTGCAGAAAATCTTGATTACCAAGTTAAATTACAGATATCATTATAACTTGTAATTTAATCAATTATTGAGTGCCACCATTGATCAGCCACAGATAATGTTGCCTGAGTCTGGATATTTTAATTAAAAAGAAAAATATCACCCTAGCCAGTTTGGTTCACTGGATAGAGCATCGGCCTGCAGACTGAAGGGTCACAGGTTCAGTTCTGGTCAAGGACACATGCCTGGGTTGTGGGCTCGATCCCATGGGTAGGGCAAGCAGGAGGCAGACAATCAATGATTCATTCTCATTCTCATTCTCTCTCTCCCTCTTCCTCTTCCTCTTCCTCTCCCTCTCCTTCTTTCTCTTTCTTCCTCTCTAAAATCAATAAAAATATATTTAAAAAAAATAAAATATAAAGGTAAATATGTCAATCATAAAGAAAGAAAATTTCAGTGAAAACATATATAGACACCCTTTAAGAAAAACTGAAAGAACCACAGGTTGTTGTCTTTTTGTATTTGAGCCTTTAGTTGCTTGATTTTGGTAAATTTTGCTTTTTTCACAACATAAAATGCAGAAGTAAGGTTCTTCCTATTGGAGATTTTACAGAAAAGTTCAAACTTACCAAAAAGTTAGAAGTCTTGCAGCTCAACCTCCCCTCCTCTCCCTTCTCCTTCCATCTGCCACTGGCTAGACCTGAAGCACCTGCTGGCTACTCTGAAATGGCAAAAATGCCCACATCCTTTGCATAGAATCTCCACCACGGCTTTTCTTTTTCTGTGACCCCCGAGGGACTAGAGATGTGTGGACCACATGGCATGTTCCAGATTGAAAGGAGCTTTGACAATCCTTAAATGCCACACCAATACCTTTGTCAGTTTCCAAAGAACACCGTTCCTGAAGTTTAACTTGAAGAGGTTCTTGCTGCCTGCACCCCTCAATGCAGATTTGTGTCTTTGTGGAAGTGCTGGGGGTGGGGGAAGCACTAAGTTTTCCTTTAGCTCTGTTTGCTACAGTGTAAACTCATTCAAAAAGCATGCCCTACTCCTTCTTAGTGTCCAAGGGCAGAGCATGGTGGACTTGCTCTAATGTGGGACCGCATAATTGAGTTTTCAGGCATTACCACTTCTCTGCCACTGTACCAAGGAACATGATTTAATCTCATTGCATTCCACCACCCTGCTTCATTTCTGTTTTGCTCAGGGAATCTTCCCGTTGCTTAAGATTGACATTTGAGGTATCCTGTGAATAGTGCTTTATGTGATCAATACTGTGAAGAACACAGTTCTTAGTGTGAGTGTTCAGGTTTGAGTGAGTGTTTGGTAGATTTTATTCATAGATTTAAATATATGAAATATTAAGAGCTCTATAATTATGCTGGTGAGGAATTTTGTTCATCCAACTATAAAAGTGACTCTGTTGCTAGGACTTTACCCTGATGAGTGGCTGCTCAGTGTTGATAATCTCAGAAACAAGCCAGGAGCTGTCTTCTAGCCCAAGACAAATCTCTGAGCTTTCCTGCAGCTGCAGGACAAAACCAAAACATGATTGCTATGTACAGTCCTGCAAAAACTATCCAGCATCCACCTAAACTTACTTGTGAACAAGTCTGGTGCTAAACTGTGTCCTTGGGGGGCAAGGTCCAGAATATACTGGGTAAATGACCTATTTAATTATGAATTAACTTACAGTGGCTGTAGTTATAACTTATAAAGTTATAAAATCTACATTCAGTGTTTATTTAAATTAAACTAGGGGGTTGAAATCATATGAAAATGCCAATATTCAACTATTTCTGTTCTAAAAATGTGAGATTTTATATGGTTCAACATAATAATCAATAGTACTGAGCAGTAGTATCTAGTTGAATTTTAATGTACTGTGGTAACAATTAAGTCTTAAAAAATAATGATTGCAAAACTATGATTTAATTAATAGTGACTAAGTATAACCTTTATATTTTCTTCTTGGAGAAAAAACACAAAACACACGTATTAGCACATTGTCAATGCCAGGCTCCATCCTAAGTATCCCTTAGCCTCAAATCCCCAGATTAAGTGCTAATTTAGCATTCTGGAACTATCTAAGAGAAAACCAAAAGACCTAAATTATTGTATTTTACACATAGCTCTTTGAATAGATTGTATCATAAAGATGTGACCCCCAATCCCTGGCTGAGTGACTCAGTTGAAGCATTGTCTCATACAGCAAAAAGGTTGTGGGTTCAATTCTTGGCTAGGGCACATACTTAGGTTGTGGGTTAAATTCCCAGGTAGGGTGCATATAGGAGGCAACCAATCAATGTTTCTCTCTCTCTCTCTTTCTCTCCCCCTTTCTCTCTCTCTAAAATCAATAAAAGTATATCCTTGGCTTAAGAATGTGACCCCAATATTTAAAACTGAAATGATTGCCTTTGTTGAAGGATAAGAATGAAGTTCCCCCAATTATTAACTCATAAAATTCATCCTCAATGCCTTGGGCAGAAGTTGCTCTGGTTTTAGAGCAGGTAAAACTTCTGTTTTATTGTCAGAATTGTAGTGATGTGGAAAAGCATTTTTAGTCTGTAAATCTGTAATATGAGCCATAATACTTGAAAGGAAAAGTAGTTTTGAAATATACAGGATTAGCTTACATTCCATTCCTGTGATAAGGTATGCATGATGAGATAATATCAGGGCCATGCAGCCATTTGAGATAAAGAAAACATGTATAGAAAGAAATTGTGAGACTTATTTTTTAATCATTGTGGAAATTGTTATTTTCTGGAAATAGTAGATATGTGTACAAATCAAATCACCTGACCATTTCCTTTTTTGCATTATGGCTCCAGTTGAATTTCTTGATAGAATTATACCTACATTACAGCCAGCTGCCTCTTCCAAGTCTTAAGTGTAATTCCACTTATGGTTTCTGTTATTATATCAAAACAATAAAAATCTAGTTATGCAATTGAAGAGTCTTCACAATTGGGTGCTCTGTGATTGTGTATTGTGCGAACCACTTATCTGATTAGTCCTTGATTGGTCTTTATCACCTGGTCGTATTTTAAACCTTTGAACAGCTCCTCCTGGAAGTGACTAAAGCAGTTCCAGTTGTAGAAGAGTATGTTGCTAGGACTTTAAAATATATTTTATTGACTTTTTACAGAGAGGAAGGGAGAGAGATAGAAAGTCAGAAACATCGATGAGAGAGAGACATCGATCAGCCACCTCCTGCACGCCCCACAGTGGAGATGTGCCCGCAAGCAAGATACATGCCCCCAACCAGAATCGAACCTGGGACCTTTCAATCCACAAGCCGACGCTCTATCCACTGAGCCAAACCGGTCTCGGCTGTTGCTAGGACTTTAAACAGAAACTTTTATAACTGAACTACAGGCCTGGCACATGAAATTTGTGCACGCCCTAGGCTGGCCAGTGATCAGGGTCGATCTGTGGGGCGACCCATGGGGCAATTGGAGGGGGGACCCCTGCTGGGCACCCACCTTGGCTGGCCTGGGCCTGCAGGCTGAGGGCAGCTCCTGAGTTGAGTGTCTGCACCCTGGTGGTCAGTGCACATCATAGCAACCAGTCGTTCCGCTGGTCGTTCCACCAGTTAGCCAATTTGCATGTTAGGCTTTTATTATATACTATAGTCTCTTACCCTGAAGACAACTCAGCTCATGAGGTCAGACCCAGTCATACAGCTACTTCCTGGCATGATGAGAGCTCTTCCTACTCCACTATCATTCCTTGCCTCACACGCACATAAATTTAGATGCATTCATTAAGAGCCAATTCTATAGGGACACCAGTACCAACACTTTATTCCTATTCCTATATCAAAACGATAGCAACTTGTTATAATAGCTGAAGAGTAACTGAATCAAGGAAACAGATCACAAGTACCCATCAGTAATTGAGTGGATAAAAAAGCGGTGATACTCACACACCATGCAATACTTTGCAACAGTAAAATAGAAGGATCTCCTACCCTTTGAGGGAGTCTGGAGGGATGTGCAGAGTGTTATCCTAAGTGAAATAAGCCATTCAGAGAAAGAAAGGCACCACATGATCTCACTCATATGTAGAATCTAATGAACCAAATAAAGTGATGAAAAGAATAGATCCATAGATAGAGAAGCATGACTGTCAAATCTCAGAAGCAGGGGTGGGTTGATGGGGGGGGAAGAGAACAACCACTTGTATGTATATATGCATAACCCATGGACACAAACAATAGGGTCATGAAGGCCTGAGGCAGGGGTAAAAGAGAGGTCAAGGGGAGAAAAAGGGTGACATATGTAATACTTTCAACAATAAAGCTTAAAAAATAAAATATAAGAAAACTAAAAACAAACAAACAAAAAAAATGACTGTATTCTGACTCCCCATTGAGTACGTTTCCAAAGAATAGGTATATATTATTAAGGTATATATATATTAAGTTTTTTTAGTACCTTTTTATAGTGAAAATGTAAAGAAAGTAGAGTATATTCTTGAATATGAGGCACTCAAAAATATCTTGGCTGTGTTAATTTTTCCAAAAATCTTTGACAGTGGTTTCCTTTTTTTGTTTTTTCTTTTCTTTCTTTTTTTTTTTGTTTTTTGTTTGTTTGTTTGTTTGTTTTTTGGCTGCTAGGTAGGACACCCAAAAATCAGAAACTTGGTTCTACTTCCTTCAAGGAGTCTTTAATTCCACTGTAAAGAAACAACATCAAAACAGGTTCAAAATGATTAAAGTGCTTTAAAACCTCTTGGGAACTATTCACTTGAAATGTGTTACTTCTTGGACCGTCAAAGGCAGTCTTTATGAATGAAAAATATCTGTTATTTACAGCCTTGTTTGCCTTTGATGGAGGTTTTTGTGCTGCCAGTGTCCCCAGATTTGAAAAGGAAGAAGATTCACTTTCCATTTTATTTGTTTTTTGTTAGATCACTGGTTTGTTGAATCTGAAATAAAGCAAAGAAGAATTCTTTTTTGTTATATAATAACAAGAGATGAAGGGGAGAGAGAAACTTAGCCTGTGCTCATGTCAGGTGGAATGAAACACTGCTTACACCATCATTAAGTTAATTTGTGTAGCGTACACTGCCTATGTGAGTACTACCCAGAGAACTTTCAGCCTGAATTATTTGGTATTTCTGTTGACAGTCTTTGTTCTGATTTCAGACTAAAAACAAAATAAGGACAAAGTAGGCATCTACCAAGATTTTGAACAGAACTGAGGAAATTACGCATTTCCATTCATATGGGTAGGCATGCTACACCCAATTCACAAATGCCACCCGTCACATAATTCCTCAGAGCTGCACATCCTCTTGCCATTGAACTTGGCTTCTTCCTCGCATGGTTTGAAAATATATCCATTCAAGGATAGCTTTATTGGCATATGCAGGTCCCTGTGCTGCTGCTGCACAGCAGTGAGGCGATTAGCACACGAGAAGTTGCCTCTCTGCCGTATAGAAATTCAATTAAAAGCCCCAGATAAAACCTTAATTAAAAGGTTGTGGGAACAAATGTATCCATCGTGTACCAGGCCTTACAACTTGCCAAACGCTGGCTCTGCTGAGTCGCCAGAGGGAGTGAATTCTGCAGGCAGTGGGCTTCTGTGAAAATACCTCGCTGCCAGCAACACACAGTCTTGGCGGTAAATGGAAACTTGGGAGAGAATGGCATGTTTTCTTGTAAATTAGTTGCCTCAAGTATCAAGATCCCCTTCTGGAATCTAACCTGAAATATGCCCCTGGTATGATGAATCTGGGAACATGGTGAGGCTTTTAAATCTGGGTTTCAGGGCCTCACCCTGAGAAATCAAGCTGGACAGTGCCCTTTGCTCACTGTGATGCCCACACTGTATTGGAATTTCTGATCTTTCTCTTCCCCTTAGTAATGGGCAGGTTTTAACCAATTAACACTCAACTTCTACATTTCATCTGAAAATTTGAATATCCAGAATGCTTTCTAACCAACATGGTCCTCCTACTGCTGTGGGAATGTCATTTGTTGCGTCACTGTCCTGGGCCCCTTAGTTTGTTCTCAGTAAATGAAGTTGAATGAAAGAATACCCTCTCATGAAGTGGATGCTACTGTTCCTTTTACGTAATGAGGAAACCATGGCTTAAAAAGGTTAAGTAGCAAACCCTAGGTCATGCAGCTCATAAGTAGTAGAGGCATATTTTCAACCCAGATTGTGACCTGAAATCATTAGTATTCCTTCCAAAAGACCTGGTTTTCTCTGGTCCAAACCAATTGTACTCTTTTTGTCTAGGGGCACATCTACAATTTTTAAAAAAAAATTGATTTTAGAGATAGAGGAAGAGAGAGAGAGAGAGAGAGAGAGAGAGAGAGAGAGAGAGAGAGAGAGAGAAAGCGAGAGAAAATATCGATTGGTGCCCTCCCTATGAACCCTAATGTGGGAATAAACCCGTAACCAGGGTATGTGCCCTGTCTAGGAATCAAACCTTCCACCTTTTGGTGTACAGCATGACATTCCAGCCACCTGAGTCACACTGGCCAGGCCTGCACCTACATTTTGTAGGTCCTGAAATTTATACAATTTGGGAGACCCTCTTTGAGAGAGAGAAAAAAAAGGAATACAAAATTAGCAACAGGGCCTTGGAAGAGGCCCATGCAAGTGATGGGCCTTAAAGCTTAAGCTGAATTGTTTCAGGTAAACCTACCTCCAGCCAGAAGGCAGTGCTTCCTTAGAAACTGCCCTTCAGAGGTACTGAGATAACCCATATTTTGACTTAAGTTTTGATGCATATTTAATGCAATTTATCCCTAATTTCTATGCAGCAAGAAAGGTATCAAGGTAGATTTTTCTCTAAAAACTTGGAAAAATTTCTATGGTGAGACATTTGGAAACAAGGAGATGGTTATTAGCCTCAAGTGTCTTATAGTCTGTAAGGGCAGACATACATGTTCACAGCTAAAACCCAGTGCGGTAAATGCTATGAGCTATGTAAAATGATAAAGAAGTCCCAGCTGTAGAGATTAGACTCCTATTCTGCCACTTTCATAAAACCTTCTGCTTCTTTTCCATCTCTCACCAATCTATGAAGTGATGAGATGCTCTAGCTTGATAGCAAAGTAACACACACCAGCTTGGGTTGTTGGGTCTGGTCTTCCCATCTAGACTGCAAGCTCTATAAGGACAGGTGGCCTGCCTTTCTCCACAGGCTGTAAGGGGTGAGGTCTGAGTAACTGTGAGACTGAGTGGCTAATGGATAGATGTTGATGGAGCCAACAGTGATCTTTCTGAACAATATACTAATAATCTAAGTGCTAGTGAACAGTGCTGTCACTGAACATGAAAGCTGAGGCCCACTTTGTGGGTGTTTCTTTATTGATTGTGCTCCTAAAAGTTAAGGGCATTTATTGTTTAATCCCAAAAGAGGATTCACAAAATTAATTTTATTCTATATATTTTTTATTGAGATGAAATTCACATAATATAAAATTAACCATCTTAAAGTGAACAGTTTTAAAATTTAGTACATTCACAATGTTGTACAATCACCACCTCTAATTCCAAAACATTGTCATCACCTCAAAAGAAAACCCATTAAGTAATTATTATTTCCTTCTCCCTTATGCCCCTGGCAACCACCAGTCTTCTTTCTGTCCCTATGAGTTTACCTCTCCTGGATATTTCATAGAAATGAAATCAAAGAATATGTGTTCTTTTGTCTATGACTTCTTTCATTTAGCTTATTTCATTTAATAATGTTTTCAGAGTGCATCTATGTTGTAACATATATCAGTACTTCATCCCTTTGGTGGCTGAATAATATTCCATTTTGTGTGGATACCACAATTTGTGTTATTTTCACCTTTTGGCTAGTATGATGCTGTGAGCATGCACATACATGTGTTTATTCAAGTTCCTGATTTAAATCCTTCTGTGCATCTATCTAAGAGTGGAATTGCTGGGTGCTGTTGCAATTATCTGTTTAACTTTTTGATCCACCACCAAAGTATTTCCCACAGCAGCTGCACCATTCGACCATCCAACAATGTATGAAGGTTCTAATTTCTCTACATTCTTGCCAATACTTATTTTCTTTTTATTTTAAAAATTATAACCATCCTAGTGGGATGAAGGTAAATTTTATGTCCAAATAATTCCTCATGTTGTTGTAAAGGTGATCAATAGCCCTGAATGCCAATCCATGTCCCCTTCAAATTTTCAATTTCAGACCTCAGAACACGAGTCATCTGGTTCTTTTAAAACATTGCTAAGAATCATTAAAATCACAATAACATTATATGTGAACCAAATACATCAAGGATGACAGGTCCGAAGGCAGGGATGCAGAAGAATGTTCAGGCAGTCAGGTCCCAATCTTTACTATATTATTTAAAATTTTAAATTTTATACAACAAAAATGAAGATTAATAGTCAAATTTCATTTTAGTCCTTTGAGTTAATTTCATTAATTTTTTTAACTTACCTGAGAAGTCAGTTTCTAGAGGTGGCTAAAAAATGAACACAACCATATGTTGGTTATCTGAATTATATTTATCCCCAACAAATATTGCTTCAAAGTTGACTAATGTTTTAGTCATATGTTTATGTATTTTACACCTCTTGGTGTGTGTTTTTACATGAAGAACATAACATTTGAAGACCATCCTTTTTTCAAGTATGTTTTTCAAAAGATACAAACCGAAAGTGAATCTGACAGCTGCACTATAGGAACATCTGAGTAAAGATGAGGATATTTACCGTGGACATCTCCCTTGAACTTCAAATCATAGATTCCTACAAACTTTAAAGAACTTTGGTGTCAGTGGTTTTACAACAGATTTTTTTTCAATAAGAACCTTTCCCTGCCCCTTTTAATTCAACATAAATATTACGCAGAGCTCTTTCATTCAACAAACAAATGAGCAAAATCCAAAACAATTCAGCAAGAAATAGAAACAGAACTTCTCTGGTTGATCAGTGCTGGAGGCCAGCCCTGGGACTGTGCAGCCCCACCGCCCTAAGCCTGTGCTGCCACAGATGCACTTCTATGGTCCTTCCTCAGCTGCTGCAAAACACAATTTGGAAACCTCTGATCGAGTCCATAGCCTGTTTCTCACATGGAAGAATTCAGCTGCTGCTTGAACAGTATATGTGCTCTTTCCCTCGCAGGCATCCTATTCCATTTGTGAACACTGAATATGAACATTGATGCAAACAGTGTCCCTGAACTTGTATTTTGGCTAATATCTTAATATTTAGAACTCTAAATCTCCTTTCCACATCACAGCACTTCAATTTGATAGGTAGGTGTCATTTCTTCCTTTTCTAGTCTAAATATCCCCACTTGTTTTTACCTCTCTAGGCGTGACATGGTTTTCAGACCTTTGCCTGCCTCATCACCCAAGTCTGGGATTCCTCCAGGTCATCCTGAGTATACTATTCTGGGTTTGGACTGACTAGTGTGGCAGACAGAGCACCTGCTTTCCCCAACGTTCTCAAGGCTGGACTTCCACCATGAAGCCTAAGACTGCACTCTTTTGGCAACACACATTCACAATTGTCACGACAGAAGCTTGTAATCAACAGAAGCTATTCTTCTGCAGATGAACTGTTAATTTTCCAGTTAGTTTGAACCTCTAACAGGTTATGTGTTAAAGTAAATTTGGAAAATATTTGGAGAATAAGTTACTTAAACACACCATACTGCTTTTACCATATAAATGTGTGTTTTTTCCAGTTATTTACTATTGAGTATTATCCATAATTTGACTGCCCTGTAGAACTAAAAAAAAATGAGAAGTTGTATGTTTTTATATTACATTAAATATAGGAACACTGAGAGCAGAGACATTGAATGATGAGCAAGTGCCACCCCCTGCCCCCCAATTATGGCAATGTGATGATATGTTCCAATTTCCCTGGAACATCCTAGCCTTTGCAAGCCATCTTAGCAACATGGTCAGCAAACATCTTTTCCCCAGAGGAAAAAAATAAATGTGTAGGTTTGAACAACAATTTAAATGACTGCCTTAAGTAAGGATTCTTTATGCTGAATTATGTTGGCTGTCTCTTAGACTAACTCTGTTCCCTTTTGGATCTAAAGATAATAGTGATGAGCATTCAGAACTAGGATTATATTTTCTACATAGATTCTGACATCAGAAAACAGTCCCAGTCCAGAGTGATTTGTCTTAAATGACACACATGTCTAACCAAAAACATACCTCTATGTAGAGCTCTGAATAGACAAAATATTTCTTACCAATCAGACTATGAAAGGAGGGTCCAACATTACTTTTAATGATTCTAGAAAGTATTTGGAATCAGGGTAAAGTCAAGTCTAAGTCACAGGTGTAACAAGCCAAACTTAGATAACTCTAGTTTTTCCCTTGTGTGTAAATAAATTTCACAGTTAAGTGCTCTATAAATGATGAGAAATTAAAAGTAGAAAAGTAGTTTTGCCATCTCTTCTCAGCTTTGTCCTAAACACCAAAAATACAAAGGTACTTTAGGAGGTGTTTTTGAAGGGTATTCTTGTGATTCAATTCCTAATATTTTCATGTGCATGCATGATAATTTAGGTGAAGTTTATTTTTGTGGACTTTCACGAGTGCTTATTTAGTGACATGCACTTTGGTAAGTACTAGAACCCAATTACTAGAAACTATAAAGACATATGCCAGTCTGTGATAACACATTAAAGACGTTCTGTGTGTTTCATGAAGATTTTTTTTTTTTTGCGTTTTGGTTGCCTCTTTGAGATAACCATACTAGTTTGAGCCAGAAATAATATTTTGGTGCATAATGAATAAGTGGTATAATCAAGGAGTTTAGAAGAATTGTGACAATAATAAATGTAAACTATTAATATTATTGTTTGGGGCATCTGTCAAATTGTATTAGGCCTCAGATTTCCTTCATGAGAACATTTGAACTCTCATCAATCACATGTCCTTCCCAAAGGCAACAAATCATAATGGCTATTTCTCCTTTAGGACAACTCCCAGCTTAAAGAATTTAAGTCCTGCTAGCGGCAGTAAAACTAAGTGCTCTCAGAGGAAAGATATAGATGGGCTTTGCTTTTTTTCTGTTTGGTTTGAGCATTTAAAATAGGCCTAAAACCACATAGACTGATGGAGTCCTATAATTAAACACATGTATAGGACTTTACAACATATACACATAAAGGCCTATAACTTAGATACACAGAGGCCTATGCCTTATAGAAAGTCACCAAAAGTTCCTTAATGAACATTTTATAGACCTGAGCACACTCAGTTGAGATGCCCTTATAGTCACAGAATTTCCAAACTTCGAGGTTTATAACCCTGGACTCTCTTAACCATGAACATTTGATGAACAAGGAAACTGAGACTATAGGTAATTTGTGCTAGGCTTGCAGATTGATCTAAGTATTCTGATTCAAGATCATAATGTATGTCCCTAGTGCATAACCATAGCTATATATAGGGTGGGGCAAAAGTCTGTTTATACAACTGTAAACTAGCTTTTATGGAACCCTGTATTATATAAGAGAGCTTTCCACCAGAAGTCCTCTTTAGATGAATATTCTGAATTTAAAAAACATTGATTCATGTTGACTTAATCAAATTAGGCTCCAAATTTAGCACATCATTTTTGTGCAGTCTTTTTCTAAACCCGTCTCATGCTATGTTCTTTGACTCGCAGATACCTAAACATCCACTCCACCACAGTAATAAAATTGGGTCTCTTAAGGTGTCCTAAAGCATTCTGATATTTTTACAGTGAATATGTTTCATAGAAAACATCACCAAGGCAGGTTGTTGTCAGCTGGTAATTTATTTAAATTGCTATTCATTTCATTTCCATTTTTGTGGTCTCTAACTTGGCATTTCAGAGACAGAAACTGAATCTAAGCTCAGAAAATGCAATATAATTTTTTGAAAATATGCATTAAATCTTGTTAGAACTGTAAGTAATGACTGATTTCAAAAAATAAAAATAAAAATAGATACCTAATGTGAAGCCAGTTACCTTCTTTTCAAAATGAGATGAACATATTTAGAGAGGCTGTGATGGGTATTGGACATTGCTGAGCAGGCGGGTGCAGGCTGGGTCTAGAATGGAGTATTGATTCAGATGTCATAATTAAATGAGCCTGAGACTGAGTTCAGATAGAATCTGTTTGGAAAGATGGATAAAGAGTCAGGAAGAGATATGAGTTAGAGTCTCTTTCCCTAATAGTACTTGTCAGAATTTCAAGGGTGAGAGGTTCTATCAATTGGAACAATAACAGTGTGGAAGTGATGGGGTTTGGCACCTTACCAATTCTCTCCCTTCTAAGAGAGCATGTGTGTGACATCTGTGATTTATTTCTTATCTATCAGCCTGGTGAGCATGAGTCTGGAGTTTCCTTCCAAATCACTGTCCTCGTCTACATGCTAAAAGGCTGCTGTCACGTGAAAGACTATCAGAAATTCAAACCCTTCCCTTGGGTGATCCCAGAGAACACATGGAATAGGGACTTACTTTCACTTAAAGAGACCTATATGTGGGAGTATATTGTGGCAAATCACTTTATATTATACCAAATTAGCTATCCCCCCTCTATTTCTGCATGAATGGTTAAAACAATATTATAGCCAAATTGATGGAAATATAAAATATAAAAACAAACTCTGCCATAACCTTACCACTGTAATACAAATGTTACTTCCCCAGTCTGTCCATAAGCTCCCTATAATATTGTTTCACTCGTAGAAAAATGTTTGTAATTATTAGCAATTCGTTTCCATAAGGGAATATCCCCCAAAAGTGGGGAGAAGGCTATGCTCTCAGTTGCATGTGAAAAAAAAAGAATGCTCTAACAACTGTGGCCTAATAGTGGGATCGAAATTAATTAGATTGCAACAGCCCCTTAAGGAGACATACATTTCTCTTATCTCCGGTGTAGCTCTTAAGGGTCTTCTCATTCACCAGCCAACTTCGTACAGATCCTTACCTTCATCTTCACACCCTCAAAAGAGAAAAGCAGGTGAAATAAGCATAGAAGACATTAGTGTGGATTTTTGTTTGTTCGTTTGTTTTACATGCCACATCCTCCTAGGCCTGGAGCTGGAAGAGATAATTTAAAGTGGACACAGCAATTCCTCTGGCCACTTAAATCATGACCTTCCGACCAGGGAGCCAGCTGGAATCTATAGGATTTATCGAAAAGACCTTAATATTGCAGAATGGCAGTACTCACCAATCATTTGTTCACCATCTCCATTTCCCTGCTTTATCCTCATTATTAGGAGCATCATTATTTTAAGGCACTCAGTTACCTCAGGAACTGTAAAGTGACCCTAATGATAATTCTCTATGATACACACACACATATATGTACATAATCTTTCTCGATTATTTGGCCTGAAGTACCCCCTTTGAAATTTACAAATGACATTTCTTCTTTTTTTTTCTTTATTGATTAAGATATTACATATGTGTCCTTATCCCACCTCTAGCCCCTCCCCTGCTCATGCCTTCTCCCCCTTGGTGTCTGTGTTCATTGATTAGGCTTATATTCGTGGATATAAGTCCTTTTGTTGATCTCCCTATGCTCCCCTACCTTTCCTCTGAGGTTTGACACACACACACACACACACACACACACACACACACACACACACACACCTGGTTGATGCTTCTCTGTCTCTGGATCTGTTTGTCTTCATCAGTTTATGTTGTTCATTATATTCCACAAATGAGTGAGATCATGTCATATTTATCTTTCTTCAACATTTATTCCTAAGGCTTCACACTAAAGGGATTTTGCAACTTTTTTTTACCTTAATAGTTGTAAAAAAAACACTGGAAAGCCATCAGGATGTATTTTACTTTTGTGTCTGAAGCTAACTTCCTGCCCATTAGTAATATGTAGGGTACAAATGTTTACAAGTTATCAAAAATATTTTAGTAATTATTTTATGAAGTGCTTATTTTAGAAATCTAAAACTGGAAAGACCCCTAGTATTCTATTGCCAAACTCCCTAATCCCATTAATAAGAAAGAAAGAGTTCAGAAAATGTATGCTTATCAGCACAGAATCCGAGACACCAACCATCTAGTATAGGCTTTGGAGTCAATAGGCCTGCTATGAACAACTGATTTGCCTCTTACTTCTTGGGAGTCCTGGAGCAGTTACCTCAGCTCCTATCTATACTTTGGTTTTCTCAGCTATAAAAAGGACAGGCGATACCTACGTCTCAAGTTGTTGTGAGGATCAAATGAGATCATGTTATCAAAATGCTTAGCACCATCTCCAGCACACCTTATTTTATGGGAGCTACTCTTTAATGAATGGGAAAGATCCTTCAGGCTGCAGTTGGAGGTGGAACAGACTTAGCATAACTCTTAAGCCACAAGGAGAGCATCAGTCTCTAAGACTCTATCTCTTGTCTTGTCACACATCCCTTGATTTGAATGGAAAGAAAGGGAGTCTGTTTTTAATGAGCATTCATGTGGCAGGAAGGCTTTTTCTTCTCATATTTGGACCTTCTTTCTCATGTCTAGAGATAAGCAAAGTGTTTGTGAATTTAGACAGTCACTGCTAGAAAATGTTGCCAGAAATAAACAAGCTGTCAGGAGCCAATGATTTATTTCTCATCTACTCAGATGACATCTGGTTTAAGTGTGATGAATACATGCTTGTTTAAGTCAGATGGTGATGGTGATGCTGACAGAATTGTTTGTAAATATTTTGGGAATCCCCTACGTGCTTGCTACTAAGAGTGAGCTATTTAAAAGGGGGAAAGGCATAAACTTCCATCTATCAAACCCATGCTTGCCTCAATCTCCACAGGCTATAAAATTTGCAGCTACACCTGCCACAGTTTGAAGACTAAGAGTGACTATTTTGACATTAAATGTGGATGCCACTAGCAACATGCTGATGTGTAACAAATGCTCAATGATCATTGGCACAGTTAGGAATCAGCCTCTGAATAAAAGAATGTCAGGTGTACCTACAAGTTTGAATGGACTTCAGCAATTTTAGTAGTTTGGTTATTGTTTTCAGTAGCTTTGCAGCTATTCATTTAATAGTGTTTAGTGGGTTGTATTATGTCAAACACAGAATAGTTTAAAAGGAAATGAAGAGACATGCCTGACAGGGACTTCACATGGTCTCTAGGGAAATAAACAGTCCTAACATAATGCTTGATTATTTGGATTTGCAGTGGAAAGACCTGGCATGTCCTAGAAAGTGTCTGTGTCAGTCATTATGGATTGTTCTTCCAAGCTGATTTCTTGCCATCCCGAATAACCTAGGAATTAGCAGTATTTAACTGAAATATATTAGTAGTAATTTATATGTAGGGAATTTACATTATATATAGAAATCCTAAATTATATGAATATTGAAAGTTGTAGGCTTATGCATAATGCATAACAATCGCTCAGTGAGTTAGGAATAAACATTTACATGGAAAAAATCATGTGAAACGTGTCAAAGCATAAAGAATGTGTGCTTTGTATATAGTCCATTTAATAATTTATTTATGAAAAGAAGAAAGAACAGATGTCACTTTTTATGCATGACATCAATAGCTATTGTTTGTATAGCACATTACAGTTTTTAAAGTATGTTCTGTGAATTATACCATGTGAGATTATGATTCTATTTTAATCCAGGTAATTAATCCTATTTCTCAACAAAATTATCAACATTTTGCATATACCATTGTTGTCCTGAAACATCAATAAGGAAAACCAATTTTATGAGATACTTATAAAAGGAAGCCCCAAATCTATCAAAATAATTGATTTTTATATGTTAAGTCTATCTGTCTATTATTATCTTTTCTTCAAGTTATTTGTCTCTAATTCACATTCAGAAAGATGAGGTCTATCAACAGAATTACAGTGGTCATTTTATAGTGCAATCAAAAAAATACCAATTTGTACTTAACATACATTAAAAATTTTGCAGGCATGTGCTGCAACATTCATGGTAGTAAAGCAAATGTACAGAAGAGAAATCATCCCTGCCCCTCTGAGAATGAGCTTTAGTTAATGGGAAGAGGTCTGGTGATCTTAAGATTTGAGCAGGTTCTATGGACACCTTGAACAAACTAGATTTTATAAAAATACAAAATGCAGAAGAATACATATAAATGTTATATGTATGTATGTACATATATATGTATATTAGAAGCCTGATGCACAAATTTGTACACGGGTAGGGTCTCTAGGCTTGACCAAAGAGTTGGGTCAATTGGGGTTGGCTGGCCAGGGGAGGGATCATGGGAGGTTGGCTGTGGGAGCACACTGACCAGCAAGGGGCAGATCCTGTGTTGAGCATGTGTCATAGCAACCAGTCTACCAGTTGTTCAGTTGTTTGGTCACTTAGGCTTTTATATATATAGATACACACATGTGTGGGGAGATATGTTTATATTCAAATATATGTGTATATGCATAGGAACAAAAGCTGAAAGAGTACATCAAACTCATTCACTGAGACCATTGTGAATGAGAATGTGGGATGAATAAAAGGGATCTTTGGGTTGTTGGTGTTTTTTTTTATTATTCCATATATTATTGTATTATTTCAATTCTTCCGCTATGAGAATAAATTCATCTATTACTTATAGACCTAAAATGCACAATGATACCAAGAAATAAAAGTGGACCCACCTGATTAAATCCATCCTTTTTGTTTGTTGTATTGTCATAAAGGAACTTCCTGGTTTTCCCCCAAGCAGAGATAGTCCTGAGTATCTCAGGATGGTTCAAATCATGGCATCTACAGATCTGCTGCTCCCTGAAAACCTGGGCTGTGAGAAGAGGAGGCTAATGACAGGAGGGATAATTCTCTGGCTAATCTAAGAATGGAAGGGAAGGCCCAGGGAAGTCTTACTGAGCCTGCCACCAGATTGAATGGCAACTACCACACTTCCTACAGTGGCAACGGGCATGTCCCCAGCCCAGTATTGCCAATAAAGAGGTTTTATTTTTTTTAATTTATTTTTTTTAATATTTAATTTATTTTTCACAGAGAGGAAGGGAGAAGGATAGAGAGTTAGAAACATCAGTGAGAGAGAGACATCAGCTGCCTCCTGCACACCTCCTGGAGATGTACCCACAACCAAGGTACATGTCCTTGACCGGAATCGAACCCTGGACCCTTCAGTCCGCAAGCTGATGCTCTATTGCCAAACCAGTATCGGCAATACTAAAAAGGTTTTAGTTGCCCTCTTCATGCTCTTCATTTATAAAATGGAAATAATAAGTCATAGGAAGCCTAAGAACTACAAGTCACTTAAAAACTGAAGTGCCACTTAAACACTTGCACCCACCATATTTTCTTCTCAAATGAGTACATTTAAAAGCTGAACAACTTTTTCTAAATGGCACATTGCTTGCATGATTTCTACAGCTTTGCCCTTTCATTCCGTTCCACACCAAAACAATAGGTCATTCTGTAGAGACAAAGAAGGCAGTCTGGACCTAAGAGACTTCCTTCCCCTTTCAGACTGTAGTTTACAGTAAAAGGCTAGCAAACCTAATAGTAAGCTTTGGGCTGGCCCAGTCAAGGACAACTACACTGATGGAGTTTTGACTTAATTCAGATGAGGCCTCTTTCAAGTGACTAAATGGCAATCAACAGAGAGGCGCCTGGGGGCAGCTCTAACCTTCCTGCTCAAAGGCAGAAGCTGCAAAGAGAGAACCGTATTTGAGGCTGTAGGCAAAGAGCATCCGAATGATGAGAACATTTTGCCCTGTCCCCAACCTAGGAATACCTTCAGCCAGAGATGAGAAGGGGAGGCTTGCTCCTTGGAGAGGCAAACCCTTTGCAAGTGGGAATTGTGTGCACCAGTTTCATCCTCATTCAGGAAGCAGCTGATTGATTTTACAAACTGCACATCTTAAAGTCAGCAGGGGTGAGTTAGGTGTGCAGACCAGGGAAAGCAGGTTGAGGGATTAGAGTCTCTGTGAGGCCAGCTTTGCCTGGTATTCCACAGTGATCTTGGAAGGAATCATGGGGCTCTGTCTGCCTGTCTACAGCTAACTGGGGAAGCACATAAGAAAGAAGTGTTTGATCGGGGGATTATAGGCCTAAGAGAGGTAGCCTGAATAATGTCTTTATTTTAGTTTGCTTTTGTTGCTTGCTGAGCATGCTCACTCCACAGGAAGATTAGACCTTTCCTGTTTAGAGTAAGCATTCAGAAAACCCAAGGCCCTGGACCTCCTGCAGCTTTTGAGCTAACTAGGGAAAAACCTCATGCCCTGCACTGGACTAAAGGTCTTCATTAAAACTTCCTTTATATCTCCCTTTCTAATCTACCTTGAACTAGGCTAATGATTGATATTATTATGTAGTTGTATTTACTTTATTCTTTGGTCTATGGGTTATGTTTGTTTGTTTGTTTTCTTTTTGGTTATTTTTTTGTCATCTCTAGTTTTTGTTTGTTTTTGTTTTCAGAGAGGAAGGGAGAGGGATAGTTAGAAACATCAATGAGAAAGAGACATTGAACAGCTGCCTTCTGCACGCCCCCTACTGGGGATGTGCCCGCAACCAAGGTACATGCCCTTGACTGGAATTGAACCTGGGATTTTTCAGTCCACAGGCTGACCCTCTATCCACTGAGACAAACTGGTTTCGGCAATCCCCAGTTTTTTTAAGCAGTGATTTGCAGGGAGCATACTGGCCAGCTCCAATTCCACCCCAGGGAGCATGCTGGCCAGCTCCAATTCTACCCCAAGTAGTGCTCAGAAGGAACCACTGAAACCTCAGCTGCTGTTAGATCACAGATAAACGAACACAGAGACTGGCTGGTGGTGAAGGACAACTACATTGATGGAGTTTTGACTTAATATGGCCTTTCTGTGTGCTGACTCCAATACACATGGATTGTTCTTCAAGCCTGTGAGAATCATTTCCAAAGTCAAGTGTCTTTCACTAAAGAAATGTCAGTGTTATGATCAAAAGTTCCTGGCACCTTCCTGAGCCTAACTTCTGTGGGCTAGAGTGCTTGCTGTGGACTGGGGGAGGGAAGTGGGGGATGGTGTTGCCACACATGTTAGTTGGAGTGAATTTTGTGGTTGATTATTTTTAGATTGTTTGAATTTCAAAGATGGCTTTGGTATTCCATTCTATTATCTCTTCTTTTCTCTTCTGCTGAGTAAATTTCTCTATGCACCTCTGTTTCTCTTTTTTGCATAATACCCTGAAATATGCAAGTGATATATCTGAGATTATGATTGTATGACCTACCTATGTGATATTTCTAATTTTGGGTTTGATGTGGAATTAAGAAATGCGTGAATTCAGGTTGTTAGACAGCATCTTATGAGTTGACTTAGTAATAAAATAAATAATTGGTCACAAATTGCCTATCATCACATATATAACATATAAACTGGGCCAATTCCTAAATAGAAAATTCTTTCTACCATGTAAACTAATGACAGGATGGTGGGTTAGCAATGGGTACAATCACAGAGCCTGCACTGTACCAATGTGGTAGAGGTTTTACATATTCATTCTTGAACCTCCTAAAGTGGCTTAAAAGCTGGGTAGCATTTCTACATTTTATAGTGTGATTAAAGGTAAAATCATTTGTCCAGAATTAAACACCTATTAAGTAACAAAGCTGCAGTTTGAACTGGGATCTTCCAAATATGGATACCAGAACTTCCCAACCTTAACAGAAAATGAGCCAGTGGTAGAATGTGGCCTACTGTAAATATGTACAAACACCACTTTGGAGAGGAGATTTCTAATAGTGCTCTCAATATACCTCTGGAACTGCTGGCTTGTGCAGAGTTAAATAAATCTTTTTAATGGAATAAGATGCTCAAGGGAGATAGGATTAACATATAAGATGCTTATCATTCATTTCCCCACATTTCAAATAGAAGCAAGAAATGTTTTGATAAATAAATTGAACAACAGAGTAATTTCACTATTGCTTCTAGAAATACCTTTCAAAAACAGTGAGAAAAAGTTTAGTGTTATCACAAAACTTCCCCATTAAGCATTGAGTTATTTTTTTTCTTTCACTGTTAAATTCTTTTTCTTTGTGGGTGGTTGATTGAGATGATTTCCCCTACATAGAGAGAGTATTTATGGTGCTGGTGGTTTTTGCAAGGATGGTAACAGGAATACTACATCCGATTCTAGCAGTCAGTGCTACTGACAAAGGAGGACCCCAGTTAAAGACAAATTGAGTCTTCAGTGCCATTAGAGTGTGGTATTCTTCCCTTTCTCTATTCTTTACATTATTATTTTTTTTAATTTGATCTTGCAGTAAATAAAGATTTAATGCTTTAAATGGCTTGGCTACCAGAAATAGTTTAATAAAAGATCCTCTAGGGAATTTTTGAAAATAAAGAGGTAGAGCTAAGAAAGGAACATTCTGGAGGCCCTGCATACACACACATACATGCACATATTCATGTACATATTCATGTACACATGCACACCACTATATTCACACCACCACACAGATGCAAATACACAGACACAAGGGCACACACACACACACTAATAACCACAACACACATGTATACCCCCGAGCCAGTTAATGTGCAGATAACATGATCAGAGCTGACATTTATTGAACAACTAAGGTGTGCCTTCCACAGTGCTAAGCACTTCAGTCCTGAAGCATTATCCTGTTTCCTTCCCCTAAGAGAGGTGCTATGATCACCATCATTTTGCAGATGAGGAAATGAGCTCAGAGAAATGCAGTAGACAGGAAAGAGGTAGTGCTAGCTTCTCCAAACTGCACTGAAACTACGCATATCATCTAAAACCTCACAAGCATCTCAGCTGAGATCTCTTACTTTGGCAATTTTTTTTTCTGTCAGACAGTCATGCCAATTTGTGATGCAAACTAGTGTGCTTAGAATACGCTTGCAGAACCTGCTTTTTAATTTAGGTCTCAGCAGCCACTCCCTGGATGGCAGGCAGCATTGTCCCCTGAAGAGCCGACCCACCTCTGTCTCTCCATCTCCAGTCCACTCATTGCGGTGTCATGGGAACTCTGCAAACAAAATGGAAGCTGAGTGTGGTCAGCAGCACAAACTTTAATTCAATGGTCAGAGAAAAGAGAAGTGGGAGTTAAATTCACTGATCAATTTCTCATTCTTGATAAATCCAGGGGAGATTACAATAGGGGAACATAATGAGTGAAAGGAATTCATTTTTGCATTCGTTTTTCAGAAATGGGCCTGTCTCTTCCCAGAATTGGGGATGCCACCCCTTTTTTCCTTTCTAGCAGGGGTGGGGAACATCCGGCCCAAGGACCATATGAAGCCCTTGAAATCATTTAGTCTGGCCCTGGTAAGGCAACTGCAGGCAGTATTCAAGATTCAATAAATCTAGGAGCTTTTTTCATAGCAGTGTAAATTTATACTAAGTGAATTATATTAAGGGAGTGATGTTATAAATATCCAGATGGCCCTTGGCAGAAAAAAGTGTCCCCACCCCTGCTTTATATGGTCTGAGCGGTATCTGTCCTGGCCAAGGTGGGTGAGTCATTTAGCATTCTCTGGCGAATGGTCATCAGAGGAGGGGGATGTTCAGGGTCTCCTGGAGGGCAGATCCAGTGCCATCTCGATTTAGGCAGCTCTGGTCGGTTTTTATTAATCTAGCCTTCTCCCTGCCCTCCCACCCCTCCCCCTTTTTTTTGGCCTTTTTCCCTGTAACTAAAATAGAAAAATACTAGTAAGTATACAAGGTTTCAATAGCCAGGGGACTGCAGCCTAGTGACACAAGGACTCAATTTATTCACCTTTGTTTCCCAACTGATGAGCACCGTGACTGGCATGTCATACGTACTCGCAGTACATTTCTTTAAATGAGTGAGTGGTTCAGTGTCTTCACCCCCTTGTGTCTCATTTCTATCTAGCAGTTTCTTTGCCTTGTGTGTCATATTTGGTAGTGGGTGTACTTTAACTCGGGGTCAGATTCAGGTCCCTGCACCTGGCCAGGTAGTTCTATTATTTCTTGTATTTGTTCTTGCCATTTCCCCTCTAAATTTTTCTTTTCATTTTTCTCATCTCTGAACAAAGCTATTATAAGGAAGTGTTTCCTGGTACTTTGGCACATGGGCCTAGTGTTAGAGGTTTGTATCTGGACCCACCATTCAGGGCCCTTTGATACAGGCACATTCCTGGTAATAACTTCTGCAGCTCTCAAGGTGATGTGGGATCTTGCCCAAGTAGAGGAGGTAGCATAACTTGCCTCTTTCTTCCAGGTCATTAGGGAGGCCCAGAGAGCTCCAAGTCACCCCTTCTGTGTCCTTTCTGGTGGCTATTGAAATACTAATCATTTGATTGAATGGTACTCTCCCATGAATGGTATCACTCTTCACTGTGAATGTGATCTGACAATTTTTAGTCTATGAGAGAAAATAACTTGTACATCAAGAAGAGGGGAAAATAGCTGCTTCCATCATTTTGGGAAACAGGTAGGACTTAAAATATAAAGAAATTATTGAGAAAGAATGAAAATGTTTGCTGACATTACAATAGTATATCTTATTCCCCCTCTCATAATTCTAAAATATAAATAGATTTTAACATTGCTTGTTTATCAAACCAAGCAATATAAAAATGAGGGCTATCAAATATATAGACTGACAAGAGCTTTTAGAATTGGCCAAATAACAAGTTGGTAGGCATTTCTAAATCATCTTAACCCGTTTTTCACACATTTAATTATAAAACTACTTAGAATATGATTTATTTTTAAACAAATCCAGCACCTAACATTTAGAGGTACTCAAATATTGACTCTCCTTCTTCCACACTTTATTTACAAAGTAGAAACTGTGTGTTTGGCAGACTCAAATTTAAGCCCCTGGTTATCGGACAAAGACCCCAGATAATCTGCCTGACAAAGAAACTGAGCCATACCCTGGGCTCTGCTCTCTGCAGAAATTCAGATTCTCACTGTGGCTTTCAAGCCCCTTGAATCTTGTTGGCCATTTCTCTGGAGAGATAGAGAGGGAGAGAAAGAGAGAGAGAGAGAGAGAGAGAGAGAGAGAGAAGGAGAGAGAGAGAGAGAGAGAGAGAGAGAGAGAGAGAGAGAGAGAGAGAGATTACTAGGTTTGTCTCTTGATTCTATGCTGGAAGATTACCTTTAATAGATTCACCAGAATTAAAAACTAGTATCTTTATCTAAATGTCATCATTATGGTGTGTTCAAACAGGTCATAGGGTTTCCTACTGCCATAAGGAACAACTGGGCTGTCCACATTTCTACCACAAAGTATAGCTTCTGGTCATATTTGTGATTATGGATTATGAAATTAACTGGAGGATCAAGAGAAAAACAGCAGAGAAGGACCGTGTTACATGTTGCACTGTGCTGTTGATGCTCATATGAGACCTTGGCATTTTAAATGCTTTTACTGTGTTAATGCCTGAACATTTAGCTTGGTGTTTAAGAAACCGGGCCTATTTGGTTAACAGTTCATAGTTCTTAGTCCTGGCTCTTTTTCCTGATAAAATCCATGGACAAGGTGAGGTAACAATGTCCAAAAAGACAGAATCGGCAAACGGCCACTTCTTATCTCAGTAGAGATGAGGGAGAGGAGGAGGTCTATTTCCTAGCATTTTTCTCATCTTTATTTCTTAGCTTCTAGAATATTATGACTTGTAAAAAATTGTATCAAGCCATCAAAACCATTCTGTAGGGAACGATGTAGATATTGAATAGAAAGCATTTATCTCACCCCAAACATTTGAGTCCATTTTTAATTCTACCTGTTCGCAAATCAGCCTTTGAGAGCCTAATGCTCCAGAAGCAAGGGCACACATTTTAGGTGACCATTGATGTCTGTCATTGGTAGGTGGGTGTCAATCAGGGACAGAAGGGGAATTGGAGTCTGGTGAGGAGTGTGATTACTCTTTTGAAAATATTTGCCTGTCCTACCTTTGCCACTTCCGCTAGCCTTTCCCTCTGAGTGATAAAGTGTGTTGCTGTGCTGTGTGAGGCTTAACAAGATTTCCAGGTTTACAGACCCCCAAATCCTGCCGAGAGATACCGGTCTTGTAGGTAGCATAGGGACAGAAGAAGATGGAAAAACACAGTGAATGGATAGTTGTTTTTCTCTGTCAGGAGCAGCAAAACCGCGGTGTCCCCTTGAAGGGAAAGAATAGCTCACAACATGAGTTTGAAAAGTGCTTTATGCCAAGGAAAGCACAAACTGTGCACGCGGTGTAACTTTTTCTTTAATTTGCAATCCTTACGACAAGATGGAAAGACAAAGCTTCAGTCCTGAGCAAGGTTTCTAAAAAAGGAAGGAGTAAAATCTGGTCCTGAACTTCCAGGTGCATTTCCAAGTGAACTAATCGAAAAATCTAAACAAAACCAATGCGACACTCACTGCCAAGCCAAGGCTCTCTATCACTACATCTGGTTCAAAAGTCAGTTGTTATAGCAACAGGAGCGAAGGAAATGAGCATTTCACGATGTAAAATTACGCTGCTTCTGTTCCAAATGGCACCGTCCGTGCCGTCCAATGAGCCCAAGTCCCTGAAAGGAGAAGGATTCTGTTTTAATTGTTGAGCCTTCCACCACACCCACCTTGAAAACCCGAAGTTCATTTCAATTAACCTTATTCCCCAAATCGATCTAATAAATTCTCCCGCAGCATGAGTGCGAGCAGCGACCTGTCTGATGACGATGACCTCAGGAAAATATGGTGCCATGGATGTCAGCGCTGAAGAACAGCCGGAGTGCGGAGTGGCCCTGAGCTCGAGGCTGGGCACAGGGCCTTTCACCTCTAAATCATTGTTTCCAATCCAGTAGAGATTGGAAGTGGGCGAAAGACCTTGCTTTTTAACACTTGTTCGCTGACCTGTGTTAAATTGGATGTTGATCTGGGTCCAGTTTCAAATAGATGTCTACATGGTGGATAGTTGCTGAGCCCCACACTGACTTCCAAGAAAGTGGGCCGGATGAGATTGGAGAGCTTCTTTTGGCTTTGTTTTTGTCTTTGAACTTGTGTGGATTGCCCCTCCTAACTGCAAGGGAGTGCATGCAGAGAGATTTCCCGGATCAGTGGTTGTGTCTTAGTCATCTTATGAGGAGCCTATCTTCAGTCTAACACATTTCTGTTTAGTTAAGCATTTATAATTATCAGTGTCGCAGATTATCACATTTAAATTAATTTGTAAATATACAAAACAAGGAGGGCGAGAGAACCAACCCTTAGTCCCTAAGAGCAACCCTCCCACAAAGCCTAAGGCAAATTTTAATTATTAGCTAGAACCGCTTTATAATTAGCCTGGGCTGATTCCCTAATGCCTTTCTATTTAAAGACACAGACACACTATTGACATACCCAGACAAATGTGCGGTTCTGATAAATCATTTCATTTTAAGAATGACAAGCACTAAGTGAGTAAAAGACTGGCAATTTGGGGCTGTAAGGGGAACTCGGACCCTTACAACCCTCACTAGAGGGGTCCTATTGCATAAACAAGAGGAGAGAAAAGAACAGAATCAGCTTGATTAGGGATGACTTTAGCTCCTATTAAATCCCCTCCCCATTTGTTATGGTAGGAGGAACTACCCCTCTCATAACCAAGGTCACACTGGCATCAGTCCCCTTGTTCCCATGCCCTGTGTCATGGGTCCCCACATGGCTGATGATCTGACTCTTCCAGGGGGATTTTACAGAAAAAAAGGCTCGCAGCCCCTGCCACTGTGATTTTGATTCAGCAAGTGTGAGAAAGGGTTCAAGAATGTGAATTTTTGGTGAGCTCCCCAAGTTATTCTGGTGATCATTAAGGCTTGAATACCATTGCCAAATGACAACCTTATGGGCGTGGAGGGCCAGGAAGAGGGAATTTTACCTCTTCATCAATGAAGTCAGCCCAGCACAGGCTACAACTTGAGCTATGAAAGCATTTCATCCAATCCCATGTGTGTCTCTTCACAGGCAATCCCTCCAAGCTGTCTAATACTAAGATTTTCATAAATTTTGGAGCAATCTGGTATAAGTATAGTTTCTGTAGAAGAAATAGAAAAAAATTAAATTTCATATGTTAGAGCACCAGGTCCTTTTGATCTCCCCTGTCTCAGACTTCTGCTCCTCATTCTGCTTCAGCCAAACTCTTGGCTGCTCATAGGATTTGTGTTCTTGTTTTTCTGTGGCCTTTCCCCAGATTTTTGTTTGGCTATTTATGTGTCATCTCTCAAACCCCAGCTCATAGCTCACCTCATCACGTAGTCTCAGGACACTTCATCTGGAGTAGTCCCCAAACCCACCCTACATGTCCTACCAGCCCCAGGATGGACTTTCCATTACAAGACCGCAGTTTCCTTACTTCCCAACTAAAATGTAAAAAGTCTATAAGCTCAGAAGCTAATAGATTGCTAGGGGTGAGGGTGAGGTATGGCCACCACTCAATTGGCCATTATGTCAATGCTACCTGATGCTAAGGGTCTCTCTACCACATCACAGCTAATAGAAATGAGGCACAATCTTTTAATTTCATTTGCATGTGGCAGGACATTATGAGTGTATAAGACCTAAATGATAAATGAAGATAACTGTAAATTGAAAATTCCAACTTTTACTAGAGTTCACAAAGCATGTAGGTTTTTTTTTCTTTTCTTTGTAAGCAGAAAGAAATTTATTTCTGATCATATCCCACCTCAGAGTCTAATTTTTTTAGCCTAGAGACATTCTAATTCTACATTGTAGTCTTTATAGTGACCCAGCAGATTGGCAAAGTCATTAACAGAAACAACCCTGGGTATACAAGCAGTTAAAATAGAAGAAGGAACATTAAAATGATGTGGCATATAAAAATAGGGGAAACGACAATAGAAAAGGAATTATAACAGACTGGCCATCCATTATTACAACACAGTTGTTAGATAGTAGTTTCTTGCTAACACCAAAACCCCAAGGATCACTTATTACACAACTGGACATTAATTTTCAAGTTTTTTTTTTCAATATTAACATGTTTTCTTTAAACATTTTTAGTAATCTTCCCTTTTATACTCTTCCAAATTCTTGCTCCTCTTCTCAAACCCCCATCTCCAAATCCAGATACATTTTTTTCCCTTAAAAAAATTCTTTTTTTCTGTAAGAGAAGTGCAAAAGATTTGACACTTGGCATGTGGTGATTCAAAAAATATACTGTCCCTTCTTAGCACCCCTGTTGTCTTTATCTAACAAAATCCATATGCTGTGTGGTCACCATGGCAACTAAGTAGGCTTGTAATTGCAACCCCAGAAAGCTAATTTTTTTCACTCAAATTGTGGCAAACGTTTAACCTGTCTGAAGTTTCAACAAACCATTTTTTTAATGACAAGTGTTTTTGAAAGGTCTAATTCAGTCTGTTTGTTTGAAGGCACATTCTTCCTTTTTTTTTTTTTAACTTAATAAACGATCTCTAATAGGGGCAGCAGGAGAGGCTGCTCTTTAACTTACAAAATTATACCTGATCATTTTACAGTAATGAAATCTAAGTGTGTGACAATAAAAATTTCTGACCTTACCTTACAATATTTTATATGATCATTTTACAGTAATAAAATCTGGTGGGAGGCTCCTCCTAAAGGTACACAGACATCAGCATCCTCAGACCCTGTACAAAGAACAAAATAAGCTCCATGGAGATGCAACCACAGAAACAAAGGTTTCTTCAGGTCCAACTTCCCAACTCTTCTCTTCCAGCTGTGGTCGAGGAAACAGTGATAGGAATATTTAGACTATGTAGCCGTTACATTTATCATTTAGTAAACTTTAGATTAGATTTTTCTTCTGTGCTTCTGGTTCATGATATTTCTGAAGAGTCTACATTTTATTTTTCTGAACATATGAGGTATTATTTTTGGAAAGCTACAAAGGCTTAATCATCAGATTCCCTTGGTGTGTGCAAGGAATAAAGTGCTTGATGAAGAAGCTTTAAGGACTTGCTCCTGGCCCAGCCAAGAGTTATAGGTATGACCCTCAAGAAGCCTAGGCTCTAGCTACCTGAGACTTCATAGTGTTTGGAAAAATAGCACAAGAATGAAATTCAAAAACTCAGATCCTAGTTCCAGCTGAAATCATTTCTAGATATGGGATCATAACCCAAAAACATACAAGCAGATGGTGATGGGGACCTATAATTTGATAAAGCACCTGAATTAATCTGAAAAATAATCATATTATTTTAAAACTTAGAACACATATACTTTGTGAATAGGGGGCCAAGTTTCTTATATGTGAATAGGGGGTTATGTTTTTCTTAAAGTTTCTTTTCCAAGGCCTGTGCAAAGTGATTAGAGAGATAACTCAGCTGTGAATCCAGCAAGCCAAACCAATAAGCATGGTCAGACTGACCCACCAGGAGTAAAAACATCATCTCACTAACATAATCTCATTGAAGGAAAATAGTTGATGTCTTCAGATCTTCAGGACTGCACAATAGCTGAATTCTGTTCCCCAACCCATTCCCCTTTATAATCCTGTCCCCTGAGCCTTGCTACAAGATAGGATTTGAATACTTGTAAATACCCTGTCTTCTCCATTGGTTAGCCTTCTTAATAAATGCCTAATATGACTCAACTCTGCCTTCGTTATTGAACACAGCGACAGGCAGCCTGAGCCCAACCAGCGTTTCCCAGTATCAATGGCTTCACAGCATGAGCTGTGTGCACCTTGAGCTATGGTCCAGGGCTGTCCAAGTCTGCCTGAAGGACAAAGGGATAGTCTGACATGCACCTATCTGCTTGAGGAATAAGAAACCTTGCAGTGAAGACCTCAGCCTACAAAAGGGAAATGAGACAGCTGGTGTGCTCCAAAGAACAAAGGTTCAGCAAGGAAGGGAGAGCTTGAACACAGTACAGTATGTCAATTAGAACACCTGCCTCCAATCTCTCCATCCACTCTAGGGTCCTGTCATAGCCCATTGGAGCACTAAGACTATGACCAAAGAAGTAAAACAAAGAAAGAGCCTCTTTGGTATGGTGACCTCTCCTCCCCATCTTGAGAAGGCTAAAAGGCTAATTCCAATGTAACCCTGATATTTGGGGGCGGGGGTGGTGGTGGGGGGTGCTACCAATCTGAATCTGTGCCAGTAACCAAATGTCCATTCTTGATAAACTTTAATTAAGTCACTTGCTCTTTCTCCACAATCTGGTCTTACAAGATCTGTTACCTAAATACTCCCATTTTAGAGAGGCCATAAACCACGAACAATACACAACCCCTGGAGGGGATTATCAGCTCTGGTGCAAGGCCAGGCCCTTAAATATGATCTCAAGGCACTACCCCAACACATAGGGCTTTTTGCAAAGCCCACGAAAAGTCCAGAAGTCCCATCCATATTTGGGGGACAAAGAAACCAAAGAGGATAAAATAGCTTCCACCATACTGGTTTGCCCAGACTTTGGAGGCAACTTCTCTGAGACCGCCAGCATAATAAAACTGTAACTCCATTTCTCTAAGCATTGCTTGGGTTTCTTCATTCTTCTCCAACAATCTGTCCAGGATAATCTGAGTTTACATGCCTGTTGTCCTGGTATAATAATCAATTGTCCTTCCTTTCATTAACAAAAGTAGCCTGATTTGGATAGTGAAGAATGTAGTCATCTGCTTTGTGGTAATATATCTGTTTAGATTGAGGAAAGCCATCAGTTTACCCTAGGAGCTCTACAGTTACATACTCTATAAATAGCATCATAGAGTATGTAACTGTAGAGCTCCTAGGGTAAACTGATGAGTCTTCCTCTCCCTTCTGGTGGCTGCTGGTACCTGAAACAGATGCAATGTTTCACCTGCTTACCCTGAGAGTGCCGAGCAAGACTATGAGCTAGCAGCACTGGGCATCTCCACCACACTAAGCAGAACAGGAGCCAAGGAGAATGGCCATGGTGGGGTGACTGAAAGACCCATGCTTGAGAGAACATTGAAAGCACACCTTACAGACCCCAAGATATAGCGGGGAACTGGGTGGAGGCAGAGAAGCAATGTGAAAGGGAGTTGAACCAAACTTGTTGGCTTTGTCTTTACTACAAGTCTAGAGGTGGCTCACATGATCCAGAGGCATGGTTTTTGTTTATGTAAGACTAGAGGCCCATTGCATGAAGAGATTCGTGCAATAGGCCTGCCTTCCCTTGGTTTCCAGCACTGGTTTTCCTCCGGCACCAGGGACCCAGGCCTTCACTCCAGTTGGAGTCTGTCGCTTTTGCTGCAGACTCTGGCCAGAGTCTGCCTTCTTTGTATTTGCAGCAGGCTCCCACCAGAGTCTGCCATCTTCATCTTTGCTGTGGCAGGAGTGCCGCTCTTGTAGATCCCTTTGCCTTCCCACCCTTCCTCTTTTAGCAGGAGCCCTGCCCTGCCTGGCCACTTTATCCAAGGAGCAGCTGGGCAGCCACCATCTTTGGCCTTTGAATTTGCATATTCCCTCCTGATTGGCTGGTAGAGTGATGGTCAATTTGCATGTTACTCCTTTATTAGTGGATGGGACTGTGGGCCATCCTGTGAGGGAACCCTCCCGCTGGTTCTATCAGGCTGTCTAGGTGAATGTAGAGATATGTACACATAGCAATAGCTTAGGAGCAATGGTGCAGGCTTCACCTCATTCTTGGGCTTTCAAATAATGCTCCCAGTGGTGACCTTTCACCAGGTTAAGCCACTGAGCTCATTTCAGGCACTGGGTTTTTTTTTTTTTTTTGAGCTAACAGTTCCTGAGGACCCTCTAGTTGTCCCTCTTCTTCCCTGTCAGCCTCTGGTCCACAAACCCAAGGATGATTCAGGTTTGGAAAATACCTATTTTCCTTTACTTTTGGTTTTTACTCATCTAGACATTTTATCTAAGCTAAGGAATTCCTTTTCCTTTGACCTTATATTTCACTTAACAAAAGTCAGAAAATTTGCAGATTAATTCTGGGCACACCCTATATCTCATGGTGCCCCAAAACTGGAACACAGAACCAGTTTTCTGTTTGAATGGAGGAAAGCGATGGGAAATTGTAAGAGAAAAAAAATAAAAAATGGTAACTTGGTTTTCTATTATTTTTACAAGGAAATGGTTTAAAAGTACAGAAACTTTTATCTTTCAGATCTGTAGGTCTGAAGTTTTGGTTGCTTCAGCTGGTTCCTCTGCTCTGAATCTCCTGGGCCAAAATCAAGGTATCAGTGATCTCAGCCTCTTATCTGGAAGCCCTGGGGCTGGGGTGGAGGTGGAGGAAATCTGCTTCTAGGTTCATTCTCATTGTTAATACAAAGTAGTAGCATGTGGCTACAGGTTCCCCTTTCCTTCCGGATGCTATCCTCAGCTTCTAGAGGCTGCCCACATTCCCCAGCTCATGGCCCCTTTCACCTTCAAAGCCAAGCATGGTTCAAGTCCCTCCCACATTTTGAGTCTCTTTCACTTCCTTTTCTAATATATGATTCTTCTGCTTTCAAATGAAAGGGCTCATGTGATAAGATCAGGCCCATTCAATAACCCAAGATAATTTCTCTTCTTTTAAAGCCCATGACCTTTATTACATTGTCAGTCTCCTTTGCCATTGCATGTCTCCCGAAGGTGAAGGTGATGGGAGCAAAAATTCTGACGCTACAAACTTAATATCTCTAAACAGTGTCCAGTCCTATTACTATATTGTAGTTCCCTTTGCAACTCCAGCTAAAGGGGTAAACTCTAAAAAAACATGTGAAGAGCCGAGACCAGTTTGGCTCAGTGGATAGAGCGTTGGCCTTCGGACTGAAAGGTCCCAGGTTCGATTCCGGTCGGGGGCATGTACTTGCTTGCGTGCAGGAGGTGGCTGATCGATGTCTCTCTCTCATGGATGTTTATGACTTTCTATCCCTCTCCCTTCCTCTCTGTAAAACATCAATAAAACATATTTATAAAAATATGCAGAGATATGGAAAATGCTCAAAACACAAAGGTGGGGATCATGTGCCTATTGTGGAAATGTTCAAGGGAGAAAGTGCTGTAGCTTCACAGGAATTCAGGTGATATGGATCCACTTCCCTGCTCCTATTGTCCAAATCTTGCAAAATCTCTCTCAAAGGAGGCCACAGCAGAATCTAAACAAAACTAAACAAAACAAAAACAGACTCATAGAAACAGAAATAAAGGGGTGGTTACCACAAGGGAGGGGTTGGGGAGATGAGTGAAAATGGGGAGGGGAATATAGTCAATAATATTGTGATAAGTTTACATGGTGACAGATGACTACTATAATTAGTGGGGTAATCACATTCTAAGATTAAAAATGTCAGTCACTCTATTATACCCCTGAGACTAATATAAGCAATATAAGATTGTATACCTTATATTAAATAAAAGAAAAGCAAAAAGAGGCCACAGCAGGTCCAAGACAACACCAGGATCTATTGAAACCAAAAACAAACAGAAACATGAGTGTGAGCTGTGCATACAGCACATTAGAATCAAACTAAGGACACCAAGTTCTGTCCTCATTTCTGAAGAGCCAACCCAGGAAGAGAACAGAAAAACAGAGCCATAGGAATCAGAAGTCCAAAAGACACCAAAAGGAAGGGGAGTCAGAATGGGAATAAAATTTATAGTCTGACTTTTTTTTTTAGTAATATATATATTTAAATGCACAAAGCTTAGTTAGAGTGAACATAAGCATATATAACATCCCAATTAATTGTGGTGACTTTCTAATACTGAGAGGAGATCACTTTAACTATAATGCCAGCTGATGACCTTGGCCTGTGTCTTCAGAGGTCACTAACCTGGCAGGATAGGGTGCTATGATGATATTGAGCCAAGTTAGCTTGAAGCACTGAACTGAAGAGAAGAGAGGTCGATTGATGGAAAACTGAGCACCGTACCACATTCTTTCACTTGAATTGAGTACATAAATTAGAAACTTGAAGGTGGAGGCCAATGTGTTCTCAGAACGGTTGTTAAAATTGCTTTTTCAGTGCTCTCCTATCCAGTATCACAAAGTTGTTTTTGTGGAAGAGAAAGTAATTCATGTTTCAGATCAGCTGTCATTATAAACGAAGTCACAGCTACAAGTCTAGACATTTATGATTATTTCACAAGGACTTGCCCTTATGAAATAATCATTGTTTTATGCCAGTTGTAGTTTATTGATCTGACATGTGCCTGAAATTATTGAGATAGGGAAAATAGGCTCTTCTCTTTCCAGCATACAGAGAAAAGCTGTCCTAGGCTCCTGAAAATATAATAAGCATCTGATGTTGGAAATATATTAGGGTTATATTTTTCATTTATTAATTTTTTCAATAAAATATTTTTCCATAAAGTAGAAGAATAGCTGAATTTATTTTTGGGAAATGTATATTTTTGGTTCTATTATAATAGTATCTTTTTTAAAATTTGTCTTTATTGTTGAAAGTATTACAGATGTCTCATTTGTTTGTTTGTTTTCCCATTGACCCCCTCAACCCCAAATCCACCCCTCCCAGGCCTTCACCACTCCATTCTCTGTGTCCATGGGCTATGCACTTATGCATATAAGTTCCCTAGTTAATCACTCCCACCTATCCCTTCACCCCTGCCTTCTCTCTGAAATTCATCAGTCTGTTCAATGCTTCTATGTCTCTGGATCTATTTTGTTCATTAGTTTATTCTGTTCATTAGATTCCACATATGAGTGAGATCTCATGTGATACTTATCTTTCTCTGACTGGCTTATTTTGCTTAGCATAACAGGTAATCTCCAAGTCCATCCATACTGTTGCAAATGATAAAAGTTCTTTCTTTTTTACAGCAGCATAGTATTCCATTGTGCAAATGAACCACTGCTTTTGTAACTACTCATCTGCTGATGGGCACTAGGATTGTTTCCAAATCTTAGCTATTGTAAGTTGCACTGCTATGAACAGAGGGGTGCATATATTCTTTCTGATTGGTGTTTTGGTTTCTTATACTACATTCCTAGAAGTGGATCACTGGGTCAAATGGGAGTTCCATTTTTAGTTTTTTGCATATACCTGTACAAATTTCCCAGAACCATTTATTGAAGATTGTCTTTATTCCATTGTATGCTCTTGCTTCCGTTGTCAAATATTAATTAAGCATAATGGCTTGGATCGATTTCTGGGTTCTTTCTTCTGATCCATTGACCTATATACCAGTTCTTGTGCCAGTACCAGAATGTTTTGAGTACATGGCTTTGTAGTAAATAGTATCATTTTAAAAATAAATACCCTTATCTAGAAGAAATGCACTTGTTATTTTTATCTAATCAACTCTAAGAAAACTAAATTATCTAGAAAATTTACTAAACTTGCTTAATAACTATAATATTTTACCTATAAGTCTTTGGGATTTTTATATAAGCAATCTTTTCATCAGCAAATAATGACAATTTTCCTTTCATTTCTTTTTTTTCTTACTGTGCTACTTGCTCTTCCAATACCAGCCTTTATAACTTAATGTGAGCACATTGTAAGGTTCTTAAGTTAAAGGGAATATTTTTAAAGTATCACAATGATACTAATATTTAATTTTCTTATAGCTACATTTTTTATTCTCTACCCTTACTGTGCTAAATATTTGAATGTTGGACAATTTTTTTAATGAAATTATTGAAGTCATCATAGTATTCTTTCTCTTTGTTCTGCTAATGTGATAAAATATGTTAATACATTGTCTTCTATCAAACTGTCCTTGCATACCTGGGGTAAACCCAACTTGGTCATCCTTTAAATTTTGTAGTGGAGTCAGTTCACTAATATATTTAAGATTTTTGCATCGATTTTATATTAATTAGGCTTGTAACTAAGCTGATAGAACCAAGATTCCCAACATATGTAGTAGCATACATAAGAAAGACTTTTCTCTCTGGCATAGTCTGGAACAGGTGAGTGATCCATGGCTGGCAGAGCAACTTTGTCTGTTCAGCTGTTTTGCACTTTGGCTTTTTAAGAAATGGTCATGTCATTTCTTAACTAGTTGGAAGAAGGTCAGAGAGTCGTGGGCATGTCTCATAAAAAGATGACCAGGAAACTGCCGCCTCAGGTCCACTGATATCTCATTCACCAAAAGTTATTCTCATGACTACTATAGCTGCAAAGGAAGCAGAAAACTATTATCTGTGTTTGGGTGGACATGAGCCCAGGCTAAATGAAATTTTATGTGAATTTCTAATATTAAAAAACAAAAAAACACTTGGAACAGAGTGACAGTTTAAAGTTTCCAAATGTGTGGACAATTATTTCCTTTTTATACTGTTCTTGTGTTAAGTTTTGATGTCAAGATTATGTTATCTTACAAAAACTAATGAGTTTCATAAATATTCTGATTTTTTTATCCTTTGGCATAATTTGAGTAAATTTATAACTTAAAGACATGTTTTGCTAGGTCTATGGGTAATAAATACCACCTGGTGTTTTCTTTTAGAAATAATTTCATTTACTGATTCCAAATGCGTAACAGCTGTGATACTCTTTAGCCTTTCTATTTCTTCTTGAGTCAATCTTTGGTGCATTTTTAAAAGTAATTTTTATATTAGCATAAAGTTATTAAAAGTAACCTCTTACTCTATTTTTAATATCTTGCTTCATGAGAATTTATTTTATCCCTTTCTTCTTGTTATAATTTAATTTTCTCATTCTCTTTTCTATTTGCTTCTAAACAGTTGTGTAATTTTATATGCTATTCAAGAATAAGTTTTGTCTGCCTGAGCCCTCTTGTAGTATGGTTGTTTTAAATCCTCTCATCTGTTCTCATTTCCTATTTCTTCTGTTTTGTTTACTTTTATTCTGGTGCTCTTGTACTGATTTATTAAGATGGGGGCTTAAGTCATTCATTAAGTTTTATTTCTGAAGCATATATGGTTTTATATTCACTATTGTTATCATAATTTTGTCCTAAATAGTTTCTAATTTTTATTATGATTTTTTAGAAGTAAATGCTTTTATTAAAGCAAAAGTCAAAACATCAGATATATTGGCATATAGTATCCCACCCATTGGGTAAGAAGAAAAAATAAGAAAACATTCCTATATCTATTATCATTTTAAAAAAGAAACACAGGAATGATAAATCAATATATTTTTATTTCAACAAAGTTTTTAACCTGTAAATGGAGGTGGGAATTGGGGTGGGGGTGCAGGGAGAGGAGGAATGGGAAGGAGTGATATTTCTTTGAATATTCCTTTTTTGTATGTTTTTTCTTTTGGAAGCATGTTAATGTTTACATATTCTTTAAAAATTAAATCAACAAGGTTGGAAAGAGAAGAAAAACTAAGACAAATGAATCTAATTATATTTTAAATTAATTCCATAAGCACACTGAAAGAAAATGAAAACTAATTCAAGTAATTTATGAATACAATATTTGAGTGTATACTCTCTGTCTTGTGCAAGATTGTGGGGCAAGAGCTGCAAATCATTTAAGTAAATTTTGATTTTTGTCATGAAAAGATTCTTAAACAACTTAGATGTGATGATAGGATCCAACAAGTGAATAAATGTATTGCTGGAAGCCGGATTTGTCACTCTGAAAAAAGGGACTTACCACTATAGAATGAGGGAAGGTAAGAAAGAATATAGTGTGGGGATGAGTTGGAATTGAGGCTGTCCATGTAAATTTATTTCTACACTATGCACACATGTGTGCAATGCATGTAAGTTGTGCACATGTGTATATGTATGAGTATACACAGCTATGTTTACCCATGTATGTATGTATAGATAGATGGATAGATAGATAGATAGATAGATAGATAGATAGATAGATAGATATTTTCTAGCTATATTCACTGAAAAGGCCAAGAAGCAAAGACTCTTCTGTAGCTAAGAGTACATAGCATCTGATCTTAGATTCTAATTCGAGGCCTCATTAAAAGGGACCATGGCTCTGTTGAGAAACGGCTGATTCCAGATTATCTTTATCTGAAAATACTTTTATTTTGCCTTTGTTTTTGAAAGATATTATCACCAGGCCTACAAATTTAGGCTGGCATGTCTCTTTCTCTCTGCTTATTCAAGATATTCCACTGTCATTAATTCTGCTGTTGTTACCTTTTCATTGTTAATTTTGAGAAGTGAATTCTCAATCAAATTGTTATATTTTTGTAAGTAATTTGATCAATCCCTCTGGATTTTCAATAAGATACATTTGACTTTCTCACTCTATTGTTTATATTACTTATCTTTCATATTTCCCATTTTGTTTCTCTGTGTTTTGTTCTAGACAATTTCTACATTTCTAGAGTCAAATTTGCTAATGCTCTAAATTAATGCATTTTTAATTCCAAAACATTTTATGTACTTTCTGGACATTCTATTTGGTTTTTTAAAAATGTATGGTCTTTGTTTTTTAGTCTCTTGCTTGTTTTACTTATATTTTCAAACTTTCTGGATTTTGATGCATATTTAATATAATTATTTTCTATTCTATGCTCAACAATGGCAATATCTGAAAACTTTGCAGACCTAATCATACTCTGTCCTTTCTGAGCTTATGTGCCCTTAATGCTTTATATTTTGTGATTGTTTTTTCTTTCACTCTCACAAAGAACATGTAATTTCTAGTTCTCCCTTATACTAAGCATGTAGCCAGTTCAGATGACTTGTGGAATCTTATAGTAGAGCCCTTGGGTGGACTCTTGGGTTCTTTGTTTTCTGCCTTGTATGTTTAGAAGGTCATGACAGCTGATGCTCAGGTTCATTCTGGTGGCAAATGCCCTCAAAACCGAATTATCTTTAGTGAGTGACTCACCTCGTTAGGTTCCCCTGCATTGGCTTTCCAGTCATAAAATACTCTCAGTATGTTATTTAGAATGTTTGAGTTGTTTTCAACAAGAGGGTAAATCAAGTATTTTGTCCATACTACCGGGGACTTCTGGAATCCCCTGCATATATTTTAACCAACTATAAATGTGTGCTTCACATAGTATTTCACTTAAAAACAAGAAAACCACTGACCTTGTTTATTATATATATATATGGTCACCTAGGAAGAATACACAGAAATAGTAGTAGCAATACTGGAGCCATCACTCACTTCTAACTCCAGCTCTACTGCTCTTCCTGTGACTGGTGACAGTGGGAAGGGATCGGTGGCAGTGATTAATCCTTAGGCTGGGATTTAGTGTCCTGTAAAGCAGAGTTTGTAATATCACTTCCTGAGCATGCAGATCCACCTCTGTCCCTGTACAATCTTTATTCCCTTGAAATATTCAGACACAGCTTTCATTCTAGGTGCCTTCTTAATATAAACCCTTAGTCTTTGAAATATATCACAAGTCAGTTATACACACACACGCGCACTCCACCAATTATAATATTGGGTTAGACTCCCTTTCTGTTAAATAATATATCCAAAGCATTAAATAATATAAACAGTAATTAAATAATATAAACAGTAATTAAATAATATAAACAGTAATTAAATAATATAAATAATAATTAAATATTATATCCTGAGAGCTTCCCGTGCTAGATTATATCTACAAATGTGTATATCTAATGAGTATATCCAATGAATGGTTACACCATAGTTTATTTTTTTATTTATTTTTAATAAATCTTTATTGTTCAGTTTATTACAGATCTTCCTCCTTCCTCCCCCACCCCATAGCTCCTCTCTACCTGATTCCCCACCCTCCACCCTATCCACTTACCACTCACCACTGTCCTCATCCATAGGTGTAAGATTTTTGTCCAATCTCTTCTTACACCCCTTACACCCCCTTTCCCCAGAGAATTGTTAGTCCATTCCCTTTCTCTGCCTCTAATTTTATTATATTCACCAGTTTATTCTGTTCATCGGATTTTTTTATTCACTTGATTTTTAGATTCACTTGTTGATAGGTATGTATTTGTTATCACTTTGTTGTTCATAATTTTTATGTTTACCTTTTTCTTCTTCCTCCTCTTCTTAAAGAAAACACTTCAGCATTTCATATAATCCTGGTTTGGTGGTGATGAACTCCTTTAGCTTTTTCTTCTCTGTGAAGCTCTTTATCTGCCCTTCAATTCTGAATGATAGCTTTACTGGATAGACCATTCTTGGTTGTAGGTTCTTGCTATGCATCACTTTGAATATTTCCTACCACTCCCTTCTGGCATGCATAGTTTCTGTTGAGAAATTAGCTGAAAATCGTATGGGTATTCCTTTGTAGGGAGCTAACTGTTTTTCTCTTGCTGCTTTCAAGATTCTCTCTTTGTCTTTTGCCCTTGGCATATTAATTATGATGTGTCTTGGTGTGGTCCTCTTTGGATTCCCGGGGTTCTGTGTGCTTCCTGGACTTGTAAGTCCATTTCTTTCACCAGGTAGGGAAAGTTTTCAGTTATTATTTCTTCAAGTAGGTTTTCAGTATCTTGCTCTCTCTCTCCTTCTGACACCTTCATAATTCTGATGTTGGTTTGCTTGAAGTTGTCCCAGAGGCTCCTTACACTATCTTCACATTTTTGGACTCTTTTTTCTTTTTGTTTTTCTGGTTGGGTGTTTTGCTTCCTCATATTTCAAATCTTTGATTTGATTCTTGGGGTCCTCTAGTCTGCTGTTGGATTTCTGTATATTATTCTTTATTTCAGACAGTGTATGCTTACTTTCTGACTGGTCCTTTTCCATTTTTTTTGGCATTCTCATTAAGATCCTTGAAGGTTTCCTAAGTTTCTCAGAGGTTTCACTAAGTTCATCAGTGGTTTGTAGAAGATGCTCAAGTAACCTTATAAATGTGGTTTTGAACTCTGTCCGGTTGTTTGCTTTCCTCCATTTCTTTCATTCGTGACATGTCTCTTGGTCTCCGCATTTTGGCTGCTTCCCTGTGTTGATGGAGTGGCTTTGTGTGCTAGTTGTCCTTTAGGGCCCAGAAGCTCTGCCTCCCTAATCACCTGAGGTGGACTTTCTTGGTGCACCCCTTTGTGGGCTGGGTTCACAGTCTTGTTGTAGATAAGCCTTCATTGCTATTGGTACACTGGGAGGAATTAACCTCCAAGCCAAATGACTGTGAGGATTAGCTGTGTCTATTAACGGAAGAACAGCTTTGCTAGAGACACCCCTATGGGGCAGGACTTGCTTCAGTGGGGCTTTGGTGCTCACCAAGTCTGCTTCTTGAGTGTGTCAATTATGTATGTGAGGAGTTTAAATCTGGTGTCATCTCACACTGACCTCTAGGTACACTGGTTCCTGGATCTCCAAGGAGATGGATGTCTGCTAGTGTCTGAGGCCACCCAGCAGGAGCTACAGGGAGATTTGCAGATTTCTCCTCTTTGCTTGGAGTTTGGAAGTTTTGGAGTTGTCTGACCCAGTTGCAATTTGTTAGGTTAAGCTGCCAGAATGCAGGCCATTCATATGCAAAGGCCACTGTGCACAGTTGGGTGGATTTGTAAATTGGGTGGGGTGGGATCTCAGGGAGTCACTAGGTTAGGGCGTGGTAAACAGCAATGGCTGCCAGTCAGCCCTCTCTGCCATGTTCTTTCAGTGTCCCGAGCCCCAGCGCAGTAAACAATGATTCCAGTGTGCAACTCTGGAGAGAGCTACCCTCCCTTTCCATCCCGATGGCAGACAGTCCAGTTTCTCCCTGTATGAGTCTGGGTCCCCAGAATCTCATAGGAAACTGGTGTTTAGAGAGTCTGGAACTTGTAACTCTCTCCCAATTGAAAAAAAAATCAGTGCACGCCAGGCCAATTCACGAGTCTCTGTACCTCTGCCTTCCTGAGCTTCTGCACATCCTACCAGGTGTCAATGCACTTTTTTTCTTTCCTTCTAGTTATAAAACTTCCACTCCGCCAGATTTGCCGTGGTTCTAGGGGATAATCCTTTTGTCTTTTAGTTGTAGTTTTGGTGTGGTTGCAAAAGACAGCACATATAGGTATATACTTTATGTGCCATTTTTCAGTTTTTTTTCTATACCATATTTTAACTAGTGTTTTGTTTTTAGCACATTTGTGTGACTTCTGATTCTTGGCTCTTACAAACCAAGGCACTATGAATACTCCTATAGTTCATCTTTACGTAATATATTTTATTGTTTGATTAGAATAAACTCCCAGAAGTTAAATGGTAAGGTAATAGGTCATGCATATTTTAAAGGCTGGATATATCCTGCCCAATGCTGGTCAGAGGAGTTGTGCCAGTTTGCCTTCTACCAGTGGTCCATGGAAGTGAGTGATGGAGGTTGGTTTTTTTAAAGGTGACATATGCAAACTAATCCTCTGATGGATTTATAATAAAATAATTTCATCAGATTTCTTATCTAGCTACTTCCTTACTCTAAAATGATAAAAGGTACGCTATAGCACTCTCAGTATTATGCCAACTTACAGAACATCCAGGCTTCCTTCTCCTGTCACTGCATATATTTAATATCAGAGTTATTGTAGTTTCTCAAATAACTGACACATCTTTGTTTTGACAAAACCCCAGCCATCACATGCTGACTAGTCGCCTGTGGTATTTTCATAATTAATTAGAACCAAATAACAATGCCACAATAAACTGACAGATGATTTTTCTATTATTATCTCCTTCCAGAATTCTGTTTATCTACAGACCACTAATGGTAATTCATAGCGAGTCCACTATAACTAAGGTGAATTAGCAAGAAATGCAGGCTTTTTGACACTAATTCTGCTTGAATTTGGTCACATGAGAATCCAGTCATAAGATTTCTAGCAGATGATGTTTAAAGAGTGATTTTATAATGTAAAAAGGTGGCTGGCTACTCAGTATGGTTTTAAATTTGTTTTCACTTAATAGAATACAGGAGTTTTGTTCATTCGATCTCTTGCTGTTTCCAGTTAAATCTTCCTGCCTCGCTGTTACTGCTCTTGAGAGTACTCTGTGCAAAATGGCATTTATACATAAAGAGCTTTAGCCAAGGGCAACAGACCAGCTAGTACAGTGGTCGGCAAACTGCAGCTCTGTTGACTAATGAGTTTGCCGACCACTGAGCTAGTACATTTGAAATGGCTATTTCTTTCTCACTATGAATGGAGAGTTATTGTAAGCATATGTAACTCCTTCACAAGCTAACATCTGTCAACTGCACTATGGAAAACTTCATCAGCTGAGAATCGAAAGCCAGTCATAATACTCCTGTTTGCAAACTTCTGTCATCGAGGCTGTGCAGATTATACTATTCTATTGTTAAAGAGAAGCAAGGATTTGAATGCTAAAGAGAGGCTCAAATTTAAGTTGACATTTGAAAATTGAAAAGAGGTGATAATTGTATGAATCCCCTATTCTGAGTGAAGGTTGAGAAATTTGGATGTGGGACAAGTTTGAATTATATACTGACCTTACCAATGATTAACTTTTCTCAGACACTAATGGATTTTTCTGGTTGTTCATGTTGTTCATTGAGTTACAATGAAGGCCTTTCACAAAACTTTTATGTTGATCTTCCTTGTGGATGAGTGTAACAGTATGAAGAATATTAAATTTATACAGGACAATCTTATAAAAACTGAGTCAGGGAAAGGAGGAAGAGATGATCACTCTTAATATGGTATGAAATTGTACAAACTCATAATATCAATGTGACCTGCAAAAATGAAGCAAAGAGAGAACTCATACACTGAGAACAAGATTTTAGACAAATGCATCTTGTATATTTTAAGGATATATTACCATATTATTTGTATAATGGTATGTTTTTATTGCAGAATTACAGCCTATACAGTTTTTGTTGTTCTTGTTTTTTGGAAGCAATTAAATAGTTGTTATTTTCAGAGCAAGGTTATAGAATTGATTTAAATATGTTTAAGAATTAGAACAATGCAGAAGATTCATCTGGGGGATTTGTATAAAATTCATATTTGGGGGTATTGTCCCCCATGATTCTAATCTGTCCACAATGAATGGAGCCTAGGAATCTATCTTTCTAACAAGCACCCCAAGAGATTCTTATTTGGTAGTCCACAGAAAAACATTCTTAAAAATAATTTTTAAGAAGATAAAAATCAGCTTATAGAAAATATAAATGGGGAATCTAGTTTTATATGAGTTTATTTTTAATAAAGGTGTGTGACTAGAGTCCTGGTTCTTTAAGGAGCAAGGCAGGTGCACTGTGGTATGCATGCTGGAGGAACAGGGCCTTTGAAGGCCACCCCTGCCTGGAAATCAGTGGTGACTTTACTGAGTCACTTTCCGGCCTGTGTTTCTTTTTCCTCCCCTCCAAATAGAGGGGAAAAAAATCAGAACCTTTCTACCACCTGAAGAGGTTGACTATAAAGCAAAACAATCATGTGGCAGCTTTGTAAATACAAACCAGTGTCATTATATTCAATATTTGGATAATGCTTAATTCTTTCCAAATTGTTGAATTTAATATCCCATAATTACAAGTGTACATGCTTTAAAATAAGACTCTGAGCTACATAATTGTAGCCTCCTAGAAGCTTTGAAGGGTAATGCAGGGTCACAGTCATTTTATATGTAAACAAATCCTATAAGATATAATCTTTTCCTTCTTTCTTCCTTTTTTTTTTTTTTTTAACTGGCTGCAAGAAAGAGAAGTTTCACAGCTTTCCTTGGCAGTTGTATGTTTCAGGGCTTGAAATCTTTCAACAGAAATCCTTCTGAGTTCCTAATCAGAGTTATCTAGGCCACATTCTGACCTGTCCTTGAGTGAAAGGGAAACTGTTCACAACTCACACTTTCCTTTTGTGGACTGAAAAGTCTTGAGCTTTTTCTTGTTGTTGTTGTTTGAATGTGAAATAGAAAGCCAGGCCCTTTGGCCTTGTTACCTAATGCCTCAAGAAAACACTATATTGTGTCCCTCGCTCCTTCTTATATTAGGCATCAAAGTGTAAGCTGATGACAACAGTGACCGTTGCCTATGGAATCTTTCCTCAGCTTTTGTTTCTGATCTTAAGTAAATGTTTTTGGAGACCTTTAATAAATCTACTAAATTTGTCAGGAAGTTGTTTTCAGAATCTAATAATGCAATCTTAGTAAGCCAACTTCATCTCCCTATTTCTCAGTTTCTTCCAAATCAGGGGCTTGAACTAGATTCTCTCAATTCCTTTACAAACTTCAAGTTGTTCATTGTAGAAATAGGATTGGATTAACCCAGAGTAATTTTTTGGCAACCAAGGACTCCTTTTTTGTAAAGTGCATTGTTGTTTCTTGCCTTTTTTGTTTTTCTAATACATTATCTCTGCTGCTAATGAGGATAGTCTTTTGTGAAAGGAAGGAAAAAAGAAGGGGAAGGAGAGGAGAGCAAGAGAGAAGGTAGAAAGGAGGGAAGAAGAGTATAAAGGGAAGGTTAGAAGGGGAAATGGAGAAATGGAAAGAAAGTAGTAGGTTGCAGTAGTAGCAAGTAATGTGGATATCACAGTTACACAGTTGAAAATTATACATGTGTCATTCCTGAGCATATCCTCTGCTTGAAGGCAAATTGCTGTTCTAGGATTGTTTCCTAGAACATTTATAACAATAAAAGCATAATATGCTAATTAAACCTGATGGCCTTCCCAACAACCTTCTGGATGAAGCCACGGTAGAGAGGGAACCCAAGTCCCAGGTGTCGGAGGGAAGCCAATGCCAGCAGCTGGGGGAAGGAAGGCCTACTCTTGTATGCATTTCATGCATCGGCTCTCCAGTGTGTGTGTATATATATATATATATATATATATATATATATATATATATATATATATATTTAATTGAAGAGAAAAAAAAATATGTGTGTGGCCTAAATAAAAAAAACACAGGGCCCTGAATCAGTTTCCTGGGCTCTTCATGGTTGTGGAACCTAACTCATTATCCTAGCATCTTCCTTAAGATAAGACCTTGGATGGATGTGTGCTATCTCTCTTGATGCTCCTTTATTCAGCATCCACTTTTATTTACAGGTTGGAATTTCACAAATAGCATGAAAAATGTGTTAAGATGCATTTTTTGCTCAGTGGAGATATCTTGGGGTTTCACTGGTGACTGTACTTCAGGATCCCCTGAGGAATGGGATCTCAATGTGGCCCTTGAAGAAAGCATCTTGGCATCAACCTGTGATGTCCCTATTGATTTATTTTTTAAAATATCTTCATTGATTAAGGTATTACATGTGTGTCCTTATTCCCCCATTATTCCCCATATGCCCCACTCATGCCCTTACCCCCCTGTTGTCTGTTCCATTAGTTAAGCTTATATGCACACATACACATCCTTTGGTTGATCTTTCCCTCTCACCCCCACCCTCCCCCACCTCCCTTCTGAGGTTTAATGGTCTGATCCATATTTCTCTGTCTCTGGATCTATTTTTGTTCATCAGTTTATGTTGTTCATTATATTCCACAAATGAGTGAGGTCATATCTTTCTATGACTGCCTTATTTCACTTAGCACAATGCTCTCCAGTTCCATTCATACTGTTGCAAATGGTAAGAACTCCTTTTTTAATGCAGTGTAGTATTCCACTGTATAGATGTACCACAGTTTTTTATTTATTTTTTATTAATGTATTACATGTGTACATATCTTCCCATTGCCCCCCACCCCACTTCTATGCATTGCCTCAACCCCCAGTGTCTTGTGTCCATTGGTTATGTTTATATACATGCATACAAGTTTTTCAGTTGATCTCTTATCTACCCCATCTCTCCCTAACCTTCCCACTGTAATTTGACAATCTGTTTGATGCTTTATTGCCACTGAATCTATCTTTTTGTTCATCAGATATTAATGTTCTTTATTATCCATAAATGAGTGAGATCAGGTAATATTTTCTTTCATTGACTGGCTTATTTCACTTAGCATAATGCTCTCCAGTTCCATCCAGGTTGTTGCAAATGGTAAGAATTCCTTTTTTTATGGTAACATAGTATTCTATTGTATAGATGTACCAGTTTTCTGATCCAGTCATCTGCTGACGGGCACCTAGGCTCTTTCCAAATCTTAGCTATTACAAATTGTGCTGCTATGAATATAGGGTGCATATATTCTTTTTAATTGGTATTTCTAGTTTCTTGGGATATATTCCTAGACATATGATCACTGGGTCAAATGGGAGTTCCATTTGTAGTTCTTTGAGGGAACTCCATACTGTTCTCCACAGTGGCTGTACCAGTCTGCATTCCCACCAGCAGTGCATGAGAGTTCCTTTTTCTCCGCATCCTCTCCAGCACTTGTCATTTGTTGATTTGTTGATGATAGCCATTCTGACAGGTGTGAGATGGTACCTTATTGTCATTTTGATTTGCAACTTTCAGATGATTAGTGACTTTGAGCATGTTTTCATATGCCTCTTGGCATTTCTTCTGTCTTCTTTCAGAAAGTATCTATTTAGATCCATTGCCCATTTTTTTGATTCCTTTTGTTAAGTTGTATGAATTCCCTGTAAATGTTGAAGATTAAGGTTCTTAATGATTTAAAGACACTAGGTTTGCATCATTCCCTGTCAGAGGATGTAAGGAAGTAGATTCAAATCTATATGCTTTTCATGGCACAAAGGAGGCCCTTTCCAGTAATGGAACTAGTGATTGTGTGGATGTGAGTGGACTTCCTGCTCAGGCTGTAGAGGGTAATGCCAGTGTTTTGCTTTCTGACTCCACCACATTGAAAGAAAGTTTACCTTTTGGTATCAAATCAGTTGGAAATGATTCCCCAAATTGTTTGACAGTTCCTATTCCCTGCCATCAGATGACCTTGGTTGTTGAGAATTCTTTACAATGTATCTCAAGAAATGGTGCATGAATCAGTGCCACTGGACCAGCATGAGACCCTCTGCTTCTCACCAGGGAAGGTATTATTCATTGTGTGAATAATACAATTCAGAACCACCTGAGCATCGTCTACAAGACGCCTGGGGATTGGTTATTTAATCTAATTCCCTGAGAACTCATCAAAGCTTTAGGGTGGAGAAAAATAAAGTAGACACCCACAGATTCAGGTAGCTACATGTGATTTCCTATTGACAGGATGGGAAGCTAGAGAGGGTCTCCCAGAAATGTATGCTCTTATGGGTATTTTTGTTTCAATTCTTACTGGCTTTTTTATCTTTTAGTTCCTGAAACCTAATGCTGCTGTGATTTACAGTTGAAGGGTTATATTTATGCCCATGTACTTAATAAAGATTTTAGACACAGAGAACTTTAATTTTGTTTTAATTTAATAAATCTTTATTGTTCAGATTATTACAATTGTTCCTCTTCTTTCCCCCATAGCTCCCCT